>PVKS010006794.1:0-76434 GCA_004027875.1 Aplodontia rufa | reverse complement strand
CCCCCCTTCCCAGTACATCTCTGCAAATGCCTTAGGTTGTATGACATTATACCTTATCCGGATTTAAAACATGATAATATACCTCCTTTCTCAATGTGTGCCTCTTAATTTTAAAATGTACTTCCCCTTTCATATTCAAATTCGTGGTGGGCGGCACCCGGGGCCCACGCCATGCAGGCAGCTTTAAGATGGCAGCTGGCAGCTGGCTAAACCAAGTCAGCTGACCTCGTGCTGTTCCTGGTTCGTATGCTTGCAATATCTGACCACCTAGGGACAACCAATAGGAGCCGGCAGCAAAGTTTTCTTCCTCGTAGCAACAACCTGCTGATTGGGTTAATTTTGCTATGTAAGCGGTACAACTTCCTGAATAAAGAGAGAGAGAGAGCGAGCTCCGCAAGCAATCAGAGTGTATGTGTCGTTATTGCCACCTCTCTGGTCGAGCACAGCAGGTGGTGGCCCGTACGGGGCACCCTCCGAAAACAGTGATAAGTGGCTAAGGCAAGGTAAGTTGTTAGAGATAGACAAGAACTCTGTTCGATAGAGTGCCGAAGTGAAAGTAAAAATTCAAAAGCTGCAATCTAAAAAGCAGGAATTATCTTTTGGTAATGATGTTACAGACATTGCTACTAGAGACCCTCATATCTTCTCCTCAGTGGAACAAGCTAAAGACTTTCACTCTAAGTTTCATGTCAAATCCTCCACCCTATGCTTACGTTTCCCTATTACTAAAGCTAACCCCAAGGGACTATTACCTAATCATCTTTGGCAAATGGATGTTACCCACTACCCAGAGTTTGGCAAATTACAACTCCTACATGTTACTGTAGATACATTCTCTGGGTTCAAATTGGCTATGCCCCTGGCTGGTGAGAAAGCTACAGATATTATTACTCATTGTCTCTTGACGTTCTCTACTCTCTGGCTTCCGCTACAAATTAAGACATACAATGGTCCCGGATACACCTCTCAGGCCCATCCTGACCTTTTAATCTATCATTATATGGATGACATTTTACTGGCTCATGAAGATGATGCCATCTTACAAAAGGGTTATTCTAAAACTGTGGAAACTCTAGAGCATTGGGGGTTATTTATAGCTTCCAAAAAGGTGCAGATGACAGGAATAAAGCAATTTTTGGGATCCACTATTCAGGATCATATGATTAAACCAGCTAAAATAACCATTAGAGTGAATCACCTTACGACCTTAAGTGACTTTCAGAAATTATTGGGGGACATTAATTGGATACGTCCTTCTCTTAAAGTTGCCACTTCAGCCCTGGCTCCACTCTTTGACATACTCAAAGGGGACTCAGATCCCAACTCTCCCCGAGAATTCACCCCGGAGGGCCGTGGGGCTCTTCTTAAGGTGGAACAAGCCATGGAATGGGCTCACCTTGATAGGATAGATTTGAATAAGCCTTTGAGTCTAATTGTTTTAGCTACCACCAGCCTTCCTACTAGCGTGTTTTGGCAGGAAGGTCCCCTGTTGTGGGTCCACTTGTCCTATTCTCCTAATAAAGTGATATCAGACTATCCTGAAATGATAGCAGAGATTATTTTAAAGGCATTAAAGATGTCTACATCTGTCTTTGGCACCCAACCATCTATTATAATTACCCCATATTCTACTCCTCAGCTATAGTGTCTTATTAACAGTTGTTCCTCATGGACCATACTTTATACTAGCACCCAAGCCACTTTTGATAATCATGCCAGCAGATCCCCTTCTGCAATTTTGGGACCATCGTCCCGTTATATTCCCTATTGTTACTAGAAAAGTACCTACCAATAATGCTACCTTAATATTAACTGATGATTCTAAGGACAGCACAGGGGCTATCACGATTAATAATCATACTCTAACTATGCTGACCACTGCTACATCTGCCCAACAAACTGAGCTTTTTATGGTCATAGAAGTATTCAAAACTCACACTGAACCCTTCAGCTTACCTCGAGGTTAGCATTGGGCTCCTGTGAGGAGAGGAAGCACTAGCTTAGAGCTAGGGTAGGACGTCCTGTGTTTTGTTGGAAAAAATTTGTTCTGTGTGTCTTTGTGATTTTACTGTTGGTGTGGTTTTTTAGTATTGTTGTAGTTGCAATTTTGTTAGGGCTTGAAATCCACCATGGGTTCAGAAATGTCACGAATGAGAATGGAACAACCACTTATGTCTGGTATCAGTGTGTGGTGGATGTGTAAGCTACGTGGTAACCAGTATAAACAGACAGCAATTCTACACCAAGCTTTGCTAGCCATCGATGCTGGCCACTCCCCTGAAGTATGGCTGAGCATGCTAGACCGGTAGTCAAAGATGGGTCTGACCAGGAAGAGCACATATGAAACTAAGACAGGGATTGAAGAAGTTGTATTTCAACACCCCATGATGGGTAAGAATGTAGCTCTATCCTGGCAACCTAAGACAGGCACAGTCTCGTCTTAAACAAAAAGGGGGAGATGTGGCAGGTGGCACCCGGGGCCCACGCCATGCAGGCAGCTTTAAGATGGCGGCTGGCAGCTGGCTAAACCAAGACAGCTGACCTCGTGCTGTTCCTGGTTCGTATGCTTGCAATATCTGACCACCTAGGGACAACCAGTAGGAGCCGGCAGCAGAGTTTTCTTCCTTGTAGCAACAACCTGCTGATTGGGTTACCTTCGCTATGTAAGCAGTACAACTTCCTGAATATTTAATATGACTTTGCTCTCTCAGGCTTGACTCCTTCCCTGAGCTGTGGAGAGTGCTGGAGTCTCTGCCTACTAGGTACCAAAGTTACCAGCAAGGCTCTGAAGTAGCATAGAAACTGCACCAGAATCAGTCACCTTCCTCAACCTGAGTTGTCTCCAGACACAAGGGAATGTTCTTCAACTTCCATTTTTGCCTAAGTGGGGAAACAAAAAAGCTTTATCCTAGTATTATTTTTAAATAAGTGAGGATCAAGCATTTAAGTCTCTCCAAGATTTACATATGTTATTTCATCTCTTCTGAAATAAGAGATGGTGAAGTGCTGAGCTAATTAAAAAAAACAGCTCTATGTGGCAATTCTAACAATCATTCATTAAATATATATAAGGGTATAAAGACTATGGGCCCAAACAGAAAACACATGAGCCCCTTTGGACATATGTAATATGTAGACAGTCTCTAATGGATGAGATACATATAATGAGAATCATAAATTGATAATTACACAAAGTTGTTTTTCAAACCAAAAAGGCAATCCCTTACATCTACAATCATTTCTTATCCAGCCATGGGCCAGCCGATTGTGTCATTGCCAAATGCCTGCTTTGATATGTATTTGGATAGGGTTCAAAATAGAAACAGAGATTCTTGTGTGTCTGTGTTCTTTGTGCTATTCACTTCGACTGCTCGGTTGGGTCTCTTTAAAAGATATGATTGATCCTAACTATATGATACTTGGGGGACTAGTAGTCTTCTCTCCTATCTAGGCCAATATCAATTGCTGTAATGTCATTAAATTTGCCAGAGACGAGCCTAGTTATTTCATAAATGTTCATTCTATCCCTTGGGTGTCTAATGCAGAGTAAAGTGTCAACATGTTTCATCTGTCTAAAAATTTCTACTTCAAAAAACTAAAAGCACTAATTCCTTTGCTGGTAAAAATTCCCAAGCATTTGTCTTGTATATTAGACAATAATTTTGAAATAATTTAAAATAATCTAGAGTAGTTTGTATTGCATTACTTAAGTCAAGTTTTCTCTAACTCTGCTGTCTACGCATTTTCCCCAAATACCTAAACACCAGAACATGATGAAAATGAGAAATGTAAATTATTAGATTTTTAACCTGAGAATTGTAAATTTTTTTTCCTAATTTTATAGATTTCCACTGCAGGTATATATGTTGAAAGTTGTGAGTTCAGAGTACTTATCACTAATTCATTATTTTGAATACCATGAAAGATGTTGAGAAAATAGAGCCACTTAGAGTGGAATGAACTCAATGCCCAGCTTCCAGGAGCTGTATGTCACTTTACAGTTTAGGTCATCCTTGGCTTGGTGCCAGCTTCTCTAGTGTCTAAAATGCTGTTTTCGTTAATGTCACTAATTGCTCAGATGCACCTTTTATAAACAGTTTCCCACCATTTCATTTCAGTTCTTGGAGAAGCTGAGTATCTCCTCTTGGGAGAGCCAGGCCATGTAGCCCTAAGCAACAGCACCGTGGCAGTGGATTTCCAGTACATTGATGGTGCCAATGGGACCCTGAGGAATGTATCTGTCCTGCTGTTGGAGGCCAACACCAATCAGACTCTTACCACCAAGTACCTCCTGACAAACCAGTCCCAGGGAACACTTGAGTTTGAGTGCTTTTACTTCAAGGAGGCTGGTGACTACTGGTTCATGCTAACCCCAGACGTGACAGACAACGGAACTGCAGTCTCCTGGGGGGAGAAAAGTGCCTTTCTGAAGGTGGAATGGCCTGTCTTTCATGTTGACTTGAATAGGACATCCAAGGCAGCAGAAGGCACCTTCCAGGTAGGCCTCTTTACCAATCAGCCATTGTGCCTGTTTCCTGTGGACAAGCCCAACATGTTAGTGGATGTCATCTTCACCAACAGTCTTCCTGAGGCTAGAACAGGTGTAGGACAGCCTCTCGAGATAAGAACCAGCAAAACGGCAGAACTCACTCAACATCAGTGGATTGAGTTTGGCTGTGCACCTGTAGGACCAGAAGCCTATGTCACTGTGGTGCTGAAGCTGCGTGGCCAAGACTCGGTCATTACTTCCACAGGACCCATTGACCTGGCTCAGAAATTCGGATACCAATTGGTGATGGTGCCAGAACTCATGTGTGAGTCTGGAGTGGAGGTGATGGTCCTGCCCCCGCCCTGTGTCTTCGTCCAAGGAGTGGTGACTGTCTTCAAGGAGGCCCCCAGACGCCCTGGAGAGAGACCCGTTCAGCTGGCTGAAAACAGCCTGCCCCTGGGAGAGAGGAGAACAGTGTTTAACTGCACTTTGTTTGACATGGGCAAGAATAAATATTGCTTTAACTTTGGTGTTTCAAGGAGAAGCCATTTTTCTGCAAAGGAGGAGGAATGCATGCTAATTCAGAGAAATATAGGTTTGTATTGAGATTTTTAAACATCTAAATGTTGGATTGGTATCTTTATGTAATCAAAATTATTATTTAGAATTTAGGTGAATTTTAGGTGGAGTGTGCCATCATTTTAATGGTTAATTTCTTAACCTACTGGCATTATCATCCTTATTCATAAAATTAAAGCCAGGCATGGTGGTGCACACCTATAATCCCCGCAACTTGGGAGGCTGAGGCAGGAGGATCACAAGTTCAAAGCCAGCCTCAGCAACTTAGCGAAACTCTGTGTCAAAATAAAATATAAAAAAGGCTGGAGATGTTGCTCAGTGGTTAAGCATCCCTGGGTTCAATCCTTAGTTAAAAATAATCTAGCATTCATGGGATATTGGTCCCAGGATCCATGCATACACTAAAAGGGCACAGTGCCTGCATGTGTGCTAGGAAATGAGTTGTTCTACTGAATTGTTTAGGGAAGAATGATAAGAAAATAATCGGTACAGTTGCAATTTTTTCTCTGAATATTCTTCACCCATAGTAAGTTGAATCTGTGGATGTGGAACCTGCACAGGGTGGGGAGGCAGCTGTACTGGTAAAAAACAAACCCACTTAATCTCTTTAGGTTTCAGTTTCCCCATCAGTAAAATAGGGATAATAAAGGCACCTGCCTCAGAGACTTGTAGGGATTGAATGAAATAAACATCAGGTTCTTAGCAAAGTACCTCATATGTAGAAAGTACTTGATAAATGTTTGCTGTTATATTTTTTAAAAATTCATATTATTACATTGTACAAAAAGTCCATGGCAGAGATGGTTGGAATTCAACACTGAATGCCAAGTTGTATTTGCTAACTTCTCTTTCTTGCTAGTTGAGAATGTCTTTTTTTTATTCAGGCATTCATTATAGGCATAAGGCCTCTTTAGTGAGAAATCAAAACAAGATTTCTAAAAGCCTCTTCAGATCCTGTATTCTTTATGTAATGCCCTGCTGAATCAGTGGAAAGTGGCATATAACAGCACTATCCATTCCTGATACTGCTTTTTTTGTTGTTGTGGTGGTGGTACTGGAGATTGAACCCAGAGCCTCATGCATGGTTGAAAGATGCTACCCTGAGTCACCCTTCTCCTGGCAATGCTACTCTTTGCATTTTCCCCTTTTCCTGGGTGCAAGCCTGGTCTTAACAAGTTAATTTGGCAGAGAATTTTTCATTCACTCACTCTGTTCTTATTTTCGTCCCACTGAACTCAGGGTCCCCTGACTGCTTAAGATTCTGATTATCAATAACCCTAAGTGTTTCTTAGTATAGATCTACCCACTCCCTTATCCTTAGAAGTCCTTTTCCTTGAACTCTCCCCTTCCACTGGCCACCTGTCTGCTTATACTCACCCGTTTCTCCTACCTGGATTCTGTGGCCATCCTTTTATCCATCCTCCTGCCAATATTCTGAACTCCTTTGCCCTGTTGTCCTTTTGATGCACCTGCCAGGCCACACCCCCAGTCTGCATGAATCCAGCCATCTGCTTGGCTGCCTGCTGCACTCGAGCAGCTGAGGCTGCCCTACAAGTTCACACCCTGGAGGAATGCCACTCTCGGTGGCTCATCCCTTCACCCTCAGCTGGTCCTCCATGCTATCCAGCAGGCACCCTTGCTGGCTCATGCTCCTGTTCTGCACAATCGCTCATTTATACCTCCTGCACTCTCCTCAGACCTTAGCCTCTGCACTGTGGTTAACTCTCAGAGTTGACTTTGCCTCCTGCCACACAAGGCAACTGGAAGCCTTTAGATGGGAACTCTGCACCCTCCCACCAAATGGCGGATAAGCCTTCAGGCTTCAGATCCTTCCTCTCCCCTTTCTTTCCTGTCACCATGGAAAAAGTGTCATTCCTCCAATATCAGGTTAACCTCCCCTCCAGTGCTCATTTCAGGAACCTTCAGTTACCATTGTCCCCCCTCCACTCTTGACTTTAACAATCCCTTTATAAAGGGCTCATCCTCATCAACTTTGAAATGCGCTGAATTTTCTAAGAACAAAACAAAAACTACCTGCCTCTCACTCAACCCTGTGTATTTCAGGTGTCAGACTCTTTCTCTTCCTTTTTTTTTAAGACAGAAAGAGTTAATTTTTTAAAAAAATTTTCATCTGTTTTTTGTTTTCCTTCACTTAGTTGTGTGTGTGGTGCTGGGAGTGTCAAACCTGGGTCCTCACACATGCCAAGCTACCAGTCTACTTCTGAGCCATTTCTCTAGCCCCTCTTCTTCCTTTTATATCCTAGTTTCTTGAGAAAAATGTCCTGAGCTTTGGGGTTCATTTTCTTGTCTCATATTCATTTCTCAACCTAGTACAAACTGACCTCCACCTCCACTCCACCTCTGAAAATATTGTCCGTAAAGCTGCTAGTGAATGAGTTTCAGGTCCCAAAATCCAGATACATTTCTCAGTCTGTAACTTCGTTAACCTTGATTCTGTGATACCACACCTGCCTCATTTTCCTCCCACCTACCTGGCTGCTCTTACCCATCTTCCTTTGCCTCCCATGTCCACCAACTCATCTCTTCCCTTTAAGGTATTTTCACTGTTTACATGTTTGCTAGGTGATTGCTAAGTGAGGCCAGATGGCATCTCTTCCCAGCCCTTCATCTGCTAAATAATGGGCATCCCTCAGTTGTCTCCAGGTACCTCAAAAGCATCACATATGGAACTGGATTCATCATCTTAACCCCTAACTAAACCTGCTCCTCAGAATAATATCTATTTGCGGGGAGGTAGTACTGGGGATAGAACCCAGGGCATCCAACTTGCTGGGCAAATGGCCTACCCTTCAGTTATACCCCAACCCAACACTGCTTCTTAGTGTAGGACTCCACCATCCATCTCATTGTTCAAACCAGAATCCAAGACTCTCCTTCTTCATCTTCTGTAAGTAATAAAATCCTTTGATGACCCCCTTTCTCACACTTCTTCTCAGTTCCATTACACCACTTGGTTTAAGTCTCCATCATCCATTACCTGGACTCTTGCAACAGGTTCCTGAGTGGTTCTTGACTGTCCTGAGTGGTTCTTGACTGTCCACTTAATTCTCTCACTGCAGCCAGGACTGTTTAATATTCAGGCCCACTGAGACTATTCACCTACTTAAAACCTTTCAGTCACCTTTCTTGGCGTGAGGATAGGAATCCACAAGGCTCTTCACAGTAGGGCTACCCACCTTGCCTCCACTGTCAGCATGTCTGGGCTGGGGCCTGGGATACTACTCTAGCCTTCCCTGGTTAGCATTAACCTATCCTCTCAGATTATTCTTCCTCCACCCCAGGCTGGTTAACTCCCTTGCCCTAAGCCGCCCCAGCAGACTTCAATTCCTTTTTTTTTTTTTTTTTTTTTTTTTAAGACAAAGGGACAGTGAGAATGAGAGAAAGAATCAGTTTTATTTAGTTTTTTTTAATCTGGTTTTCGTTGCTCTGACACTTCATTGTGTACATGGTGCTGGGATGTGAACTGGCATCTTCACGCATGCCAGGCAAGTGCCATAACCATAACCGCTGAGCCACCTTCAATTTCTCTTTCCTGGCACTTAACATTCCTGCCATCAGTTGTTCAACGTCTCCCATCCCCACAACATGTCTTTTTTCCCACCTCCACCCCTGCAGACTGGGGAAGCTCACTCAGTGGCAAACCTGACTTATGTAGTCATAAAACTATATATAGTCTTTTATTTGTCACACTTTGTGTGCTCAATACATGTTTATTAAAGTGGAAATTTAACTCAGGTTTGGCCTATTTCAGGTATTAGGAAAACATAGTGAACTAATTTTATAATCCAAGATACGCTTGCCTTTTCAAAAGAAAATTTGTGTTCAGAGGGAAAATCTAACAGAATTTAATGGAAACAAAATAAGAGAAATCAATAAATTTGGGCCATTTGATTGAAGACATTTGGAGCAGGAGGGCCATCTTGTTGGTTCTCCAAGCTGCTGGACAGATGTTTCCATTCAGTGTCTAATGAGGGGTTTCCACAGCAGCAGCAGGGGATGGCACTGGGAAGGGCAGGGCAGGGAGCAGTGCTGTGTGCCCAGGCTGAGGGTGGTCCGGGGCTCCTTGCAGGGTTGCCCCATGTACCAGAAACTACACCCAACCAAACGGTAGGCCTGACAGCAGGAACAAGAGGAGCTAAACACAGCTTATCTGTGGCAGACTGTCAGTGACTGACTGCTTAACTCAGGAGTGAAATTGATGCTGGAACCTCAGTGCCTCTCTGTGTTTTTTAGTACAGGTTGAATTTATCCTAAATTTTCAACATCCCTAATCTGACAATCTGAAATCCCAGATGCTCCAAAATCCCAAAGTTTTTGAGCAGGAACATGATGCCACAAATGGAACATTCCACACCTGCCTCCTGTGATGGATTGCAGTGAAAACACTAGTGAACTAAAAATATTGTGTAAAATTACAGCGTTGGTGCTTAAGGTATACATGAAACATAAATGAATTTTGTGTTTAGAACTGAGTTCCATCCTCCAAGATACCTAATTATGTAGATATTCTAGAATCTTAAAGCATTTTGGATAAAGGATACTCTGTCTGTTTATAAATTTATGACTGAGCTGAGTTCTTTTCATTTTCTATTTAAATTGACAACTGATAGCTCTGACCAGTAAAGACTGTTTTTTGTTTGTTTGGTTGGTTTTTGTCCCCCAAATGGTGTTGTTTAGGGGCCCACCATGACTCATGTGAGCCACTAAATTTCCTGCTAGTTCTTTTTCAAAATAGAAAAATTTGTTTTATGTTTGTCTCCTTTTCCAAAATGTCTTAGGACTCTAAGATAGTAGGTTAGATAACAACACAACAAATTCTGGATATTGCCAGAAGTGGCTATTTACGATATTGGCACCCCAGGCACCGTTCCTAGTGCTTTGTGAATACTAACCCGTTTAGTCCTCATAACCCTATGCCTCAGGTTCATTATGTTGTTAATTTTATAGAGGAAAAACTGGAGGCTCAGAATGCTGAAGAAAATCGCCCACGGCCAATGGCGTTTGAGTGGTACAGCCAGAACACAATCAGGTAGACACGGAGTGAGGTTAGCTCAGAGGTGTAGTCCTTGCCTAGCATGCATGGTGCCTTGGGGTTGATTTCCATACCATGAAAACAAAACTAAATTAAACTAAAAACTAAAAGCCAGACAGACTTGCTTGAGAGTTTGCTTTCATTACTATTTTATAACAGCCTTCCACACACTCAAGTGACAGTTCATATATTTAACAATAAAAAACTTATAGGTTGAAAAAAAGATTCTATTATTTTTCTTCCATAATTCACCAGTTCATCTTGGGCTGCCTACCCCTCTTGAAAGATCTGTGACCACGTGGGAATCCACTGGCCCAGGCCTACTCAAGATTTGTTCAATATAAGTTCAATATAAGAAAATCTGCTAATCCCAGGTGCCTTTGCTGCTGCTGCTACTTATAACCACCCACTTATGTCTGTGAAATTTTCTTATAATCATGTTTTGTTTAGTTACCTTGGTATCTTCAGCAAAATGTCTTGCAGATGTGAATATTTAATGGGCTTTATTCCTTCAAATAATCTTGAAGGCTGAAACGTTCCCTTTTTACTTTCTATACTAATTTATTTATACAGAATTGTTATCCTTTGTAGTGTCCTAAAAGGCATTTAATCTGGCCAAACAGGTTTGTTATGTAGTATATGCACAGGTATGGACAATTAAGCAGGATCAAATCAAACAACCTTCTTTTCATGAAGAAAGATGATTTGGAATCTTGGTCATCTTGCTCTTTGTTTCTAATAATGTGCTATAGATAGCTAATGAATTCCCATTTTGCCAAGTATTTTCCTCAAAGTTATTTGTCTGATGAAATTTGATTTTTTTGCAGGGCTAAATCGGTGGCTCAGTGATTAGAGCGCTTACCTGGCATGCATGAGGACCCGAGTTCGAACCCCAGCACCTCCTACCCAACTAGGTGTCAGAGAAACCAAAACCAGATGAAAAATAAATAAAAATTGATTGTCTTTCTCTCACTCTCTCTCTCTTTTAAAAATAATTTGACTTTTGCTTTATTCAAATGATTTCCTTTTTAATTAATTCAATGTAGAAATAGAGATGTAAAAACATAGCTTAAGTTTTTAATTGTTAATTATCCTGAGTCATGATTTTACTTTCAAGAGAAAAGGATACAACATTTTTTTGTCTTACATATTTTATTTTATCTTTAAAGTTTTTTTTAAAGACTTACATTTTTTTTTTTAAAGAAAGAGGGACAGTGAGAGAGAGAAAGAGAGAATCAACCTTATTTAGTTTTTCATGCGGCTTTCTTTGCTCCAACACTTAGTTGTGTGCGTGGTGCTGGGGTTTGAACCCACATCCTCTAGCATGCCAGACAAGCGCCATAACCACCGAGCCACTGCTCCAGCCCTTTTTTTAAAAATTTTTCATTAAAGAGTTGAGTTGTTATATATTCATAAATGTATATAAAGTAACATTATGATATGGATTTGTTCCCAAACCAGAATTACCCCCACATCTCCCATACCCCAGTCTCTTGATTCTTCTTTATTTCACTCCTGCAAGCAATATAAATGTTTAGATTGTAAATTTTCCAGAGTTAAATAACTGCATAAGTATTATTTGGATTCTCAGGGGGGTAAAAAGTATGCTCAGGATGCAACATTTTTAAATAAGATTTTTTTTATATTGTTTCATGATTTTATCAAAACTGATTTTTTTTCTGGTCTCCACTAAGGGGATTTTTTGTTTTAGTTAGACAAATGACTTTATATATTTATAGAACTTGTATTTTTGTTTACATAAAGTATCAAGTCAGAAAGAATAGCAAGAAGATTCTTAGCTTTTTAAATTATACCTTTGTCTCTTTTTTTTGAAGAGAGAAAGGGACAGTGAGAGAGAGAAAGACAATCAGTTTTATTTAGTTTTTTGTGTGGTTTTTGTTGCTGTGACACTTTGTTGTGTACATGGCACTGGGATTCAAACCTTCGTCCTTGCGCATGCCAGGCAAGCACTGTAACCACTGAGCCACCATTCCAGCCCCCGTACCTTTGTTTTAAACAGAAGAAGGAAATACTGTATGTTGCTTTAATTTTCAATCTAGATTTTGCAGTAGTGGGATTCCCAGTAGATTTTTAATCTCCAACTTCCATATGAAATTCCCAAAGCTTTTCAAGCACCAGGAGCTTAGTGCTGAGCAGTGCTGAAGCTTGTTGACAAAGCCCGCTCATTGTTCTGTCACGGGAGGAGCTGCAGTGTGATCAGGAGGCACAGAACCGATATTGTGCTCACTTGGACCTCTGCTTGGAACATCATTACCACACCTCAGTTGATGTTGGTCCAGGATACTCATTTGTAATGCTCCCACTCTTGTGAAAATCCCGAAGCTTTTAATTGCTACAAAGAAGTCATATTCCATGACTCACTCCAAACAGTGCACCACTTGCTCACCTGAGCCCTATGCGTTTTCCTTGTGTTTTTGGATTGCTTTGTATACCTCTGCTGCATTAGAAGTTCTGTCCAAAAAGGATGAAGAGAGACTTTTATGCAGAGGATGTTTGGGTGCCTCGTATTGGTAGGACATGATAGGTCTTAGGGTTAGATGCGTGATCGTAGAGAATTCTTCATAGGGAAATATTTATTATGACAATGATTGGAGATCTGCTTGGAAGACAGTTTTGCATTTATCAATCAATAATGGTTGCTTTTACTGGAGGCATAGCATGCACGATTCCCAGTACTACCAGAAAAAGAAAAAGAAAACCAGGCAGTTGTTTGGGGGCGGGGTGTGTGTGTTAGGTCTGTTAGGGATCTGTGCTTAGGATTGTTAAGGCTTCTTGCTGACTGCTTTGTTATTATATTATGTTCCTTTTTTACTTCTGGCAATGTCCCTGGTTCTGTAATCTGTTTTATCTGATATAATACAGTTGTTTCTTTTAATGTTCACAAGGTATACATTCTTCTATCTTTTTAACACACACGTATGTATATGCATATACATATATATAAAGATAAATGCATATATATATAGAGAGAGAGTGGGAATTTTTTTTTAAAGAGAGAGGGACAGCACAAGAGAGAGAAAAATATAATCAATTTTAGTTTAGTTTTTAATCTGGTTTATGTTGCTCTGATGGTTTGTTGTGTATGTGGTTCTGGGGTTTGAACCCAGGTCCTCGCACATGCCAGGCAAGCGCTGTAACCGCTGAGCCACAGCTCCAGCCTCAGTGGAGTCTTTTTAAAAGTGGATTTTTGAAAAACACGTCATGGTTTTTTCTGAAATCCAATGTGACAAACTTTTTAAATTGCATATTTAGATTATTTTTATTGAGTGTTATATGGTTGGGTTAACGTCCAACCATACATGTTGGGCTTATATTTGTTAAATCAGCTATTTGTTTCTTTTCTCTCTTTATTTCCAACTCTTTTATTAATTGAATATTTCTTGTGATTTACTTTACACTTTTTGGTTTATTGTTTATACCTTAGAATGATTTTAGTCATTGTCCTATAGTTTACAATATACATATTTACCTTTAATCTGCCTTGAAATACTACATTTCTTCACATGCAGTACATTCCCAATTCATTTCTCCCGTGTGTGTGTGTGTGTGTGTGTGTGTGTGTGTGTGCGCTGCTGGGATTGAATTCAGGGCCTTGTACATGCTAGGTAAGTTTCCTATCACCTATTGTCTGTGGGATTGTTGTCATGTATTTTACTTTGTGTGTGTGGTACTGAATGTTGAACTGAGGAGTACTCTATCATTGGGCTGTATCTCCAGTCCTTTTTATTTTTTATTTCGAGACACTGAGTTGCCCAGGCTGGCCTTGATCTTCTTTTGATCCTCCTGTCTCAGCCTTCCAAATAGCTGGGATGATAGGCATGCACCACCACAACTGGTGTATTTGTTTTATATGTGGTATTAAACACATACTACATGCTACAATTTTAATTTAGACTATCAATTGCATTTTAGAGCATTTAAAAATAAAATGAATTTGATATTTACCTTTATATATGCCATTTTAATACTCTTAGTTTCTTTAAAAAGTTGCAAGGTTTTGTTTGGTGTTTTAATTCTTCTGCCTGAAGGAATTCAACATTTCTTATAATGAAGGCTTGCTGGTAATAGTTTTCATTTTTCTGAAAATGTTTTATATTTCATTTATTTTTGAAAGATATTTTTACTGGGTGTGGAATTCTGGGTTGGTAGTTTGTGGTGGTTGTTTTCCTAGCCCTTTGGCAATGCCACTCCATTGTCTTCTGGCTTGCATAGTTTCCGATGAGAAGTCAGCTGTAATTCCCATTTTTATTCGTATTTTATTCTGTGTACAATGTGCTTCCACCCTCCACCTCTCACGAAGCAGCCATAGCCTTCAAGATTTTCTGTTTGTTTTTTGGTTTTCAGAAGTTTGAGTATAGTGTGTTTAAGAGTTTTGTTTATTTTTTGTATTTGGTGTTTTCTGAGCATCTTAGTTTTGTGGTTTAGCCTTTCATTAATGATCTATTTAAATTTTTTGTCTTATTCTGATTACATGCATGGAAGACTATTTGATATCATTCCTCAGTTCTTCAGACTTCTGTTTTATTCATTCTTCAGGCCCACCCCACTCAGTCCATTTTGTTCTGTTAAAATACCTGAGACTAGGTAACTTACAAAGAACAAAGATTTATTTCTTACAATCTAGAAGCAGGGAAGCCCAAGATCAAAGGGTCTGCATCTGGTGATGACCTCTTGACTTCATAATCTTGTGGCAGAAGGTGGAAGAGCAAAAGAGAGTATATCCCAAGCCTTTTTATAACCAGCATTAATCCATTCATTAGGTCAGAGTCCTCAGGACCTTAGCCTTTTTATTAGGTCCCACCTCCCAACACTGTGGCATAAGGGATCAAGTTTCTAACACATGTTTTTGGGGGGAGCATATTTACCTCATAGCACTCTGTGTATTAGTTTGGGTAATTTCTGGTTACCTATATCCAAATATACTTTTTCTTTCCTCAGCTATGTTGAATATATTATGAACCTGTAGGAGTTCTTCAACTCTGTTGTTTTTCAATTCTAATATTTCCATTTGACTCTTAGGTTTACAACTCCCTGATGAAAATTTCAATCTTTTGTGCTTTTTCATCTTGTCACAAAGTCTTTAACATAGTAATAAATTATTTTAATTTTCTTTCTAATAATTCTAATATCTGGTTCAGATCTGAGTCTGGTTCTTTAGATTTATTTGGTCTCTTGAAAGCTTGTTGTTTTTTTCCTTTCTTTCTTGTGCATCTCATAATTATTGTTTGAGAGTTGGAAATCTTGTTTGGAAATGTAGACACTATTTATGCTGGAAAATTAGTATGGCTATCACATTGCTGGGTTTTGCTAGATCTTTAGGGTAGGTGTTGGGCTAATTAAGGATTTGAGTTTGGGTCTTTCCTGTGGCTTCCCTCAGTGCATCGTAGATTTCAGAGCTTTCTAGTGTTGCTGTCTGTTTAAGGCAGGCAATAGATTGCCAAAGTGTTTTTCTCCATACTTCTGTTCTACCTTCAGCTTTAACCTTGAGCCTGCATATCAGAGAGGTTTCCACTTCACTAGCTCTTGGCTGTCTCCCAGCTGTTTGGTACTTGCTGCCTGGAGTGAGGAGTGGGCACTCTCTTCTAACGGGTGAACTTAGTTTTGGGCAAGTGCCATGTCCTTGAGTCTCAGGGATGGTGCTTTCTTCATGATCCTGCTCCTCCCCAATGGTGGAAGGTTTACAATATTCTGGGCCCTGGACATTTTCAGCTCCTCCCTAAGGGCAAAATTTTTCTTTTTTCATTCCCTAGCAACAATTGGTCTCACCTGATATTATAAGGGAGACACAGTTTGCGGTCTTTTTCCCAACAGTTGGGCATGTTGTGCTGTAAGGGAGATGGGGAGAAGGATCAGGGTGAGGTTTTGTGTCTTTTCTGTGGCAATGTCCCTTCCCTCCTCAGACTTCCATGTGAGGAGACTTTGTCTGGTCGTGCACCTACACTCTATCCTTCTGTGAGCATTTGGTGAGATCTCTAGAAAAGAGTCTACAAGTGGGACAAATTCCTCTTGTTATGCCACGCTCAGGACTCTGTTTTCATGATAGGCCACACTAGGATTTTAGCAACTCAATATTTTAAAATGGATTCTTCTCTCTGGCTTGTGTGGGTAGCTCCTGGAGTCTGTCCCAGGTAAACAAACGTTGCATCTCCGCTGCCTCTGGAGGAACCTGTCTTTCCTTATATTGCAGGATGGTTGGTTGCCCTGTGACCTCAGCTGCCTGGTGGCTTCTAAGAAGGCTAAGATTTTTATAGATGATACAGCTTTTCTGTGTTTTAAGGTTAGGACCAACACTCTTTGCAGCTTCCTACATTTCTGGGAATGTTTTGACTTACTGCCTTTACAAGGCCTGAGATTTGAGTATTGCTGCTTCATTTGGGTGCGGTTAAATACTGATTCTCAAATGAACTAGCATTAAAAAACATGACTTTATGTCCTTGCAGAAACTTGGGGATTGTGGCAGCCGTGGAGCCAGTGTAGTGCCACGTGTGGGGATGGTGTCAGAGAGCGTCGCCGAGTGTGTCTCACTTCCTTCCCCTCCAAACCTGGCTGCCCTGGAATGTCCTCGGAGGCCTCCCCATGTTCCCTGGAGGAGTGTGCTGGTAGGTATTCTTGTTTCCCTTGGGAGTCCGCTCATATCCTTCATCAGAAAGAACATTGAACCTGGGCCTGCCTGAGAACCTCCAGGCTGAGTTCAGGAGTGGACTCTAATGCTCTGTGATGTTCTTGGTTCTAATGCTACTCTCATTAGTGTGTCTCAGATCAGAAGTGGCTGGGAAATTACTTGCCAATGAAATAATGGGATTAGCATTGTGGAAGAGCGGGAAGTGACGAGAAAATATGTTTAAGTTAAATATTCAGACATAATAAATAATTTTTAAAAATATAATAAAGAATATTTAAAAATACAGGTGAGAAGGATCATTTCTTCCCAAAATTCTTGGTGGTTTTTATTTCTCCCTCTGATTCAACCCTCAAAACTGGAAAAATATTTTCTATTTTTTTCCCATCATCTCAGAGAACCGGAGGGGGACCGTAGAGACCATTTGTTGTCAAAAGATATCCTGTCTTTTCCTCCAAGTGACCAAAGTTGATTTGTTTCCAGGAAGTAGGGACGTCTCTTGCTATCACTTGGGAACTGGCCTTTCCCGCATTTCCTAGTACCTTCGAGGCACATACTAGTAGTACTCAATGAGTTTTGGATGTGGTCTGTAGATGTGACACTCAACATGGCTCAGGTTTGCTTCGCCTCATGGAACCGAATCCTGTCTATTCGTCACAGTTATAGTTACAGTCATGAATAATCCTGGCTCTTCCCCCACACCATCCCACTTCCTGATAGGCAAATCCCTGGTTAGTTCATTGGCTTTTGCTCTGGTTCTGACCCTTAGGAAAAAAATCCTTCTGTCAAACCTGCCATCCACTCTCCAATCCCGGATTCAAAGGTCATCCTTAGTTCCTTATCCCATTGGAATCTGGAGGAGTTTGTGCTTGTCTTTGTTTGGATATTAGAGTTCCTTTTAGCTCAGACCACAGGTACCTGGCAGTGTCTCAACCATTGTCCCTGCCTGTGACCTTAGAAAATCCTTACTATCTCAACTTTATGGCCAGTACCATAGGCATATTTTCTTCGTTTTATAGAACCTAAAGAACTTTATTCTCTCTTCTGTCTTTTGCTTATTCCAAATTTAGGCCCAGTCTCATCTCCCAGACTGTCTTCTTTCATAAACTCTGGGCCTCACTCTGAACCCATTCTTTCTTCAGCTATGTATCATACAGTTTTCAAAGGTTCCCAGCCCTCTCTACCCATTTCTTTATAAGTCCCCTTCACTTTTTGTGTATAACATTCTTTTTTTTTTAAAGAGAGAGGGACAGTGAGAGAGAGAGAAAGACAGAATCAACTTTATTTAGTTTTTCACGTGGCTTTCATTGGTCAGACACTTTGTTGTGTACATGGTGCTGGGGTTTGAACCCGCATACTTGTGCATGCCAGGCAAGCACTATAACCACTGAGCCACCACTCCAGCCCCATGTATAATGTTCTTTAAATATTCCTCAGCTTCTTAATTATGGGATAGAACATTGCATTAAGATGGTCCATCCAGAGTTCCATAATACTCAAATGAATTTAACATCAGCTATTTATTGACCACCTGCTATGTGCCAACACTTTATGTACATTATTGCACTTAAGTCTTACACTAATTCTCCCAGGTAGGTATTATTATTCTGCTGTGCTCAGATCTTGAAAGCATACTGCCTGCCAAACATTGTTCTAAGTGCCTTGAACATATGAAGTAAGTACAGCTGGCCCTCTGTATCTGAAAATAGGAAAACGAAAGCTTAGAAGTTCTGCATCTGTGCATTCAACCAACCATTGATGGAAAATATTCAGAAAAAAATTGCAAGTACATTGAACATGTAGAGACTGATTTTTCTCATTATTCTGTAAACAGTATAGTATAATGAGTTACATATCATTTATATTGCATGAGGTATTATAAGTAACCTAGAAATTATTTAAAGTCAATGTGAGGACCGTGTCAGTTCTATGCAAATACTATGCCATTTTATTAAAGGGAGTTGAGCATCCATGGAGTTAGACATCCACAGGGGTCCTGGAACCAGTTCCCAGCAGATACCAAGGGATACCTGTGTGCTATTATAGCCACATTACAGATGAGCCTGGGGCATGAAAAAGGTGAATCACCTTCTCAAGGTCATAAAGTGAAGAATCCGGGACAAGAGCTGACTCCACATCCTACAGTTATCGTGAATACGGTGCCTTTATATACAGGAAAATATGACTTTCTAGAAGAAGCATCAGCAATTGCAGTTGGTGATCATTGAAGAAATGTGATAATATTTCGTGTTTTGGCATCTTCTTTAATATTGAGTGGGATCAGGAAATGAATGTCATTAATTAGCATGAAGGGTAAGTGTGAAAGCAACACTGCTTCTACTTTAAGTGGGCTCTATACAAACAGTTAGGTGGATAAAAATGATCCCCCTAACCTTCCAAGTCTTCTCTCTTTCCTGTTCCAGCTATTTTCTACTCTTTGGAAATGCAAAGATCTGTTTGCAGGCTTTTTAGCACTAGGAGATCTTTACTTCAAGTGAATGAGAAAAGACTAGATAAGGCAGCATGGGGCAGGCCAGCAGCTTTTGGGCTTTTCTCCAGTTGTGGTTTTTAAAGGAGCCAGCTAGAGTCAAAAGATAACAGAGCTGAGAGAGTGGTTCATGCAACCACTCTCTGTTACCCACTGTCATCAGCAGCCGCTCTAGATGAAAGAAATGATAAATGGGGAAATTATTTTTACTTGGTTGGGAGTTCAGAGTTTTGTTTGGCTTTAAAAGAATTATTTTATGCCAAGGACCTAGGGCATCTTTGCATTAATTTTGTCTCTTGTTCAACATACCAACCGTGACAGGTTGGGAACATGTTGAATATATTAAGAAAACATGTCCTTGCCAGGCATGATGGTGCATGCCTGTAATCCCAGTGGCTCGGGAGGCTGAGGCAGGAGGATCACAAGTTCAAAGCCAGCCTCAGAAACTTAGTGAGGCCCTAAGCAACTTAGTGAGACCCTGTCTCAAAACAAAAAATAAAAAGGGCTGGACATGTGACTCAGTGGTTAAGTGCCCCTAGGGTCAATCCTTGGTAAGGAAAAAAAAAAAAAAAAAAGAAGAAGACATGTCCTTGTCTTGATGGGGGCTTATGATATAGTAGCCCAGAAGGTACATAAACAGGTATAATACACAGTAAAACATAGGGCCAGCAGTGATAAAAGTATCCAAAGCTTGCTGCAAAAACTTGCAGGGATGATATAATCCATGTTAGGAACATTTCCTTTCTTGGAGCAGGTGATATTTGAGCTGGATTTTGAGAGCTGAGAAGGGGCCATTCAGGCAAGTAAGGTAAGCACGGGAGTTTTATCAAAGGGAGCAATGAATGAAGGCACAAAAGAAGACAGGACAGTAAGAGACCTGGAGACTGCTAGCGGTTTACTGTGGCTGGAGGATGGTGTGCAAGAAGAGGATGAGAAAACAAGGCTGGACAGGCAGGGGCAGATCCTCAGGGACCTTAAAGGTTCAGACCTGCATTTTAGAGGAATCTCTCAGCCCGTAGCATGGAATACAAATCAGAAGGTAGGCGTGGCAGACAAGTGCCTGTTAAGAGATTATAGTAACCCATGTGAAAAACGAAACACTGGCGGTGGGAATGAAGGAAAGAAGAGGATGTGAAGACTCTGGGTGCAGAGAGTGATGGAGAGACAGGCATGAAGGCTGAAAACCAGGGTTGTAGTGGCCACTGCATGGACTGTGGTGCCATTTCCTTGAGACTGGGTATAGTGGAGTGAGAGGGACAGATGCCACCAGAGTGCACTGCAGAGGTTGAGGTGGCTACAGAGTCTCAGAAGGGACTGTATCTGGGATGGACTCTGAAGTGGCCAGGATGGTACTAGCTCTAGGTTGGGGCCCAGGTGCTAAAGTGACTGATGACTTTAAAGAGGTTGGGAGACGACAGGTAGGTGGAGGAACAGAAGGAGGTCTGGGTGGAAGGCCCTGGGCAGCAAGGAACAGAAGTTTCATGCGGAAGTGAAGGAGTGCTGGTTGAACATGGCAGACAGGAATGAGATTGGGCTGGCCCTGTTTGCTTATAAAGAAGTAAGAGCTCCCCCCTGAGAGGCTTGGAGGACGTTTTGTGCTGTGGGATAGGCAGGTCTCAGGTAAAGCAAGGAAACAAAGGGGCTGTTTTGTGGAAAGGTGAGGGTGATGAGTTTGTGTCCCATAGGGTGCAGTAGAAAGGTACAGGGGTGCAGCCGGAGTTGGTGCAAGGAGATGAAGCACAGAGCCGGTTGTGATAAGGCTGTAGGGAAGAAGAAATGGGACAGGTACCTGGAAGGGCTTGAATGGCAGACCGTGAGCAAAGGGGAAAGGTGAGTTCATTCAGCCTCAGTCTCCAGGTGTTGCATGGCATTTGAGGATGCAGGTGGCATCTGCATCTTTTTCGTCCACGTTTTTTATTGGTGCATTACAGTTGTACATAATGATGGGGTTGTTACATATTCCTACACACACACAGTAGAGCAATATGATTTGGCCAATGTGCCTCTCCAGCACTTCCTTCTCCCTCCTTGCCTCCCACCCCTTTTGTCCCTTCTGTTTATTGATCTCCCTTTGATTTTTAGGAGATCCATTCCCACCTTTCTTTTCCTTTTTCCTCTCTAGCTTCCACACATGAGAGAAAACATATGAAATTTTATTTTTCTTTATGGCTGAATAAAATTTCATTTTATATATGTATATTTACACACCCACATACATACATACATGTAGGCATCTGTATCTTGATAAAATATTTTGAAGACTGGGACAGAGTGGTTTGAGAGAGTAGGGAAGATGATGAAAAATCAAAATCAACGCCACCTGGAAGGTGGGAAGAGGTATAGACAACTGAAAATAGAGGAGTAAGAAAGCATACTTAGAAAGATGGCTTCTGGATACTAGAAGGGGAAAGCGTGTTGTACTATAATGCCAACCGTCTTATTTCCATTGATTAATTTAATGCGACAATTTAGGTACAACGTATCTAAATAATTTTGTGTTTTGAGTCTTGGTTAGATTTTCCCATGTGCCTCTCATAGTACACATAACTCCAGATGTCCTACGTTTATGTCATCATCAATGAAAATCTTGAGGTTTTTAATTTTTTCCTTGACATTTTCTACACACTGCTTCTGTGTAGAAAATGTGTGAAGAGTCTCTGCCAGAGCTGGTGAGCACAGGAGTCTCTTTGTGGCTTTCCTGGCCGCCTCACTCCTGTGGGTCCCTAGTTTTGCAGCTTTTCCTTTTTCCTGATGACCTTGTTTGGCTTCAGCCATCAGCAAAGATCCATATGACTAGAAATCCCAGTTCCTGTTTCTTTTCCTCCTCACTTTTACTGCTATAATAATTAAAACAAGCAACACAGAGACCTTACAACCACGTGGAGAATACATTTGTCCTTCCTCTTTTTGTAGCTTTCTGGCCATCCGGCCCATCTCTGCTTCCACCCGAGGGTCCGGTGAAGTCCAACAACATTGTGACTGTCACTGGGATATCCCTGTGCTTGTTCATCATCATTGCCACTGTGCTCATCACGCTGTGGAGGCGGTTTGGCCGACCCCCGAAATGCAGCACCCCAGCTCGACACAACTCTATCCATTCCCCCAGCTTCCGGAAGAACTCAGATGAGGAGAACATCTGTGAGCTCAGCGAGCAGCGTGGAAGCTTCTCAGATGGGGGTGATGGGCCTGGGGGGAGCCCAGGGGACACGGGCATCCCTCTGACATACAGGCGCAGTGTGCCAGTGACTCCTGAGGATGACGCTTCTGGCAGCGAGAGCTTTCAGTCCAGCGCACAGAAGATCATCCCCCCTCTGTTCAGCTACCGCCTTGCTCAGCAGCAGCTGAAGGAGATGAAGAAGAAAGGTCTGACCGAGACCACCAAAGTGTACCATGTGTCACAGAGTCCCCTGACAGACACTGCCATCGATGCTGCCGCCAGTCCCCCGTTAGACTTGGAAAGCCCAGAAGAAGCTGCTGCGAGTAAATTCCGTATCAAATCTCCATTTCTGGAGCAGCCTGTGGTGAGTGGCGGGGACAGGCCCCCCTCCAGGCTGGATTTCAACTTGTCTCAGGCCAGCTGTGCCATCAGCCCCAGCCAGACCCTTATCCGCAAGTCACAGTTGAGGCACACAGGTGGCAGAGGGGCCTCATCAGAGAGGAGCCACCCCAGGAATTCCCATTTCAGGAGGACAGCTAGTTTTCATGAAACCAAGCAACCCCGGCCATTCCGGGAGAGGAGCATGTCCACTCTGACTCCACGGCAGGCCCCTTCCTATGGTTCTAAGATGCGAACCTGGGACCAGTCAGAGGACAGGTTTAGGCCTCCAAGTCGAGGCGCCCACCCGCTCCCTGAGAGACTGGAGAATTTCCAAGGAGCAGGTGGGACCAGTGGCCCATTGAGCCCTCTCTCTAAACCCTACACCGTGGGGCAAACGGTGAGGAAACCAGACCTGGGGGATCGCCAGGCAGGATTAATGGCAGGAGTTGAGAGAGCAGAGCCTCCCAGAGCTCGGAGGGGACCATCCCCCAGTCACAGGAGTGTCTCAAGGAAGCAGCCTTCCCCTACTTCTCCCAAAGATAGCTACCAGAGGGTCAGTCCACTGAGCCCTTCTCAATGTAGAAAAGACAGGTGTCAGAGCTTCCCTGCCCACCCTGAGTTTGCCTTCTATGACAACTCGTCTTTTGGCCTCACTGAGGCTGAGCAGAGGATGCTGGACCTCCCAGGATATTTTGGCTCAAATGAAGAGGATGAAACTACAAGTACACTTAGTGTGGAGAAGCTGGTAATCTAGGTCATGGATCTGCCTGAGACTCTATACAAAACGTGTCCTTTGCCCAGGATGCACCATCAACCGCTGGATGGCTCCTGAGACTGTGTTGTACAACCGTAGGACAGCAGGTGGGGAGGAAGGACGTGTGCATATGCATGGGTTTTCATTCATAAGGAAGAAGTTATTGATCCTGAGCTTTCCCTTTTGTTATCCTATTTCTATTGGCTTATTACTAATAGCAACAATAAATTTGGACTAAAGCAAATAGGGCTTGGCCTGTTATGTGGACATGAAAGACAAGGAGATGAGCCTTGGGCATGATATTCTTTGAGCAGTACCCTGGGGGTTTCCAGCTTGAAGCAGATATCTAGAAGCCTTAACTCAAAAGTGCTGGAGTAAAGTTAACTTGGTAGCACAGTTCTGAATTATAACTTTTTAAGTAATAAATATATAAACATTTGGTTTCTACAGGAGCAAGCTTTGAACAGGTTAAGTTAATTATGACCCTTAGACCACCAAGCTACCTGGAAATATTGACCCTACAAGATACTCCACAAAAACTTTCAGGACAGATTTTTTTTAATGCAATGAAGAGTTCATATGACTTTATAAAATTTTGTGAATTAATTCTGCTTTAAAAAAAATAGCAAAATTAGGATAGTTTAGGTGGTAAGTCAAATGAAGACCTACCTATTATTATTCTGAGAAAAAGTAAATGCCCCGTTCTGACCTGAAGGACGGGCTGAGAATAAGAAAGAACACAGGCAGGAGAGCCAGGTGGAGCTGTCTCGTTTTATTTAGACTCTACATTTACTTTTATAATCCTAAGGGAGTTACCAGGAGTTATGCAGATTTCGAGTACAGACAAAAAACTAGGGTACAGACAAAAACTAGGGAGTAACCTGTCGTTAAGACATTTTAACCCACCCTAATCTTTAACAAAGCACGACCTAGCAGCCCTTCCAGAAGGAGCTTATGCAAATAGTCATAAGATCACTCTAGGGTGGCTGATGTAATGGAGGTGAAGGTCAGACCCCAATAATTGTCACAAGGTCACTGTAGGGCAGCTGATGAAATAGAATGAAGGTCAGACTCCAACAAGTATACATTTTGGAGAGAAAAGTATTGTTTCTTGAGAGTCTGTTAGAACATGGGAAATAGGTGCTGATCGAGGACATTGCCTGTGTCCAGGGTGCTGGTTGTGTGTTCCTGGACCAAACTTGCAGCAGAGAATTAATATCAGGTATATAGAAAGAAGGTTGACCAATTTATGATTTTTTCGGAAAAAAAGTGATAAAAAGAGGAAAGAAATCTTTTTAGAAATTTAGGATCACTTTTGTTTGCTTATTTAATCTTCCAACCACATTTTACAGGTGAGGAATTTGAGGAATAATTAACAGGAGTGGATAGCATAGGGACTGATACTTTATCCCAAATGCCATACTCTTTACACTGTGCCATTAGTCTTTGCGTCTTGGGAGAAGAGATGTCTCAAGAGAAGGGTCCCAGAAATACCCAGAGAGAAGGGGGAACTTCTTGCCCTATTCTTGACATGTGTGGTGGAAAAGGTTTTCAGCCCTAGCCAGACAAAGGCATAGACAGAGGTTTATTTAGGAAAGTAGATACATATTGAAAGGAGGATGTGGGCTGCCTCCACAGGGAGAGACAACAAACCCCTTAGTGTGGGCTGTTAATATTTTTAGAGGGACGGTTGCTGGGAGCTGGACTAGTCATGGAGCTAGGGTGGAGTTATACAATTCCACACCAGTTTTCCGTGTGCTTTCCTATTTTCCTCATTTTTACAAGGACCCAGGCCAAGGGCATATGGTTCAGGACTTAACAATTTTTCCTGAGTGCTTTCTGCATCTCAGTGACTCATGGGTGACTCAGCATATCTCTTTTTTCATCCTAAGTCCCTGTCTCATTTGCTAGTCTTCTCCAATAGCAGAAACTTCAGGAGAAAATGGGCCCTTTTTGCTGTAAGAGGGAATAAAGCGTCACTTCTGCAAGCTTTTCCCAAAGGATGGAGGAAGTTCTTCCGCTTGAGAGACCTTAGGACCGGTCTTTCAGCTTGCTTTGTTTGAAAGTATGGGCTACACAAAAGAACCTAAAGGCGGGTCTTTTTTCTGGAAGATTTTTATCAGGTTCTATGTGGGTGAACATTCTGTCCATCCCTCTCCTAAAGACTAATCAGCAGCCACTGGAATAGTTGCACTTTTCTTCTTTTTCATAGGGACCTCCCTAATGCCACACCTGTCCTGCCTTCTATATCTGTTCCTTCTTTTATTAGAGTTTATCAGGATGTCAGCCTGCTACTAAGGTTTCAGGGATCATCGGAAAGAGTGGAATTGATGGGAAAATTATTTTGAAATGCCAACACTTAGTTTTAAAAGTTTCTCTCATATTTGTTGCATTGACACTTCATTTGTGCCATTTTTATTGAAAAATAAAATGTGGTTTGGAAATGCTTTGATACTAACGCTACCTTTCAGGAATAGGAGGGGTAGCTTATTCAGAGCTATCTGACAGCTGGTATGTGCTGATGCAAAGAAGAGGAAACCAAGCTTTTTAATCTCCATTTTCTTTGTTTATCATTCTAGAAAGCTTTGTTCTTTTTCCAAGTTCACAGGCTTGTGTGCCAACCTTTGAACACAAAGGGTACTCACCCGTTCCAGATTTTACAGTGAATTACCACAGTAACGGAAGAGGTGGAAATTAGAGGGAAACACTATGAACAGAAAGATGTTTCTTTGAAATTATATTCTTTTCCAGGATGTTACACATCTATTAATATCACAGTGAATTAACAGCAGCATGTAACATGTTCAGCATCTACTGAGCCCAGTTTTCTGGGGCTTTGCTCAAGAGTCAGTCTCTACATTTCCAAGTTAATAAGTTGGCCTCTGCCTCTGAGAACTTCTCTGAGAAAAGAATTTGCTTCAGTGTCCTTTGGTGAGTAAGTGGTATTACATTAGAAATAATCTATTTTTTACCTTGTGCCCCTAGATATTGTAGCCACAATGGCTACTGCAAATATAGGCATTCAATAAAAATTTGTTAAATAAATGACCAGCCATTCAAAAGCCCTCAAACTATATTTCTGGTTGAATTAAAATATTCAATGTAATAGTTTCCATCTTAAACCATTATGAAGGGGGTATGTTCCTATGAGATAGTGTGAGATTTTAATTTTTAGAGGTCTCCACAAATGAAAGGATTCTTATCTTTTTGGGCTGTTATACTGGTTAGATGTCTCTGAAGTCTATTGAAGTCTTTGGTACAAGTAGTCACTTAATGTGTATTAATACTTAAAATACATTAGGTGACTAATGTGTATTAATTGGCTTTCTGTTACTGTACCTGATATAATCAACTTTAAAAGAGGAAAGTTTTGTTTTGTTTTTTGGCTAACAGTTTTGAAGGTTTCAGTCCATGGTTGGTTGGTCCTGTTGCTTCCGGGGCTGCGGTGAGGCAGCACATCGTGGCAAAAGCATGTGTTGAAACCTTTCACCTCAAGGACAAAGCACAAAAGAAAGAAGGGAAAGGGCTTTTTAACCCTTTGAGCCTCCCACCAATGACCTAACTTCCTCCCACGAAGCTCCACCTCCTAAAGGCTTCACCATCTCCCAACAGCACCACAGATTGGGGACCAAACATTTGTTCCATGGGCCTTCAAGGGATACTTATCCAGACCTAGCAATAAACATGGACTGTATATGATAGAGTGGCCTCCAGGACAGAGGGTATTCCTCCTTCCCAACAGTCTCTACCATTTTGCCCCACTGCTCCAGTCTACCCCACCTCTGTGAGGTATGTGTTTCCCAATCACAGCTTCTACTTAGGTGGAGTTGATAGCTGGGAGCACTCAGTGTGCCAAGCCCTAGCCACCACTATGCAATGATAATCCAGCCCTTCCTACCAATTTTCCCTCCTCAACTTCTACACCCAAACCTGACCCACAAAATTTATGCTGTTTTATGATGTTGATAATTTCTCTTGCTAGATATGTAATTGTGTAAGATGATAGTGCATACTTTTTAGAGTGTGCAGTTTCTGGGACATTTTTATCCACAAAGGCAGCATATTTAAATTTACAGTATTACATAAGGCTTTATTTCTCTAGGTCATACCAGCTGAGTAATGGTTTGGGTAAAAAGAAGTAGTTAGACATAGTTGAAAGGATAAAAATTTAATCCTGACCCTTCCCTTCCTAGCTGAGTGATCTTAAGTCACTTAATCACATGATCCTGTTTTCTAAGTCTAAGGTAATAATAATTTCCACTCCTGCTCTTGTTTGAAGATGGGAACTTGAGCATGCATATTTATTTCCTCTCCATCCCAGGACTGAAAATTATAGTAAAGAAACATAAAAGGTTTAATACCAAACACCATTTAAAGAACAAGAAGACGATTTGGACAGATTTATGGAAGACATGGAAGAACTCTAAGGGGAAGGAGTTTTAGCCTAGAGTCTTGCAGGTGCTGAGGAAGCCTCCCTGTGTGGTGGAAACTTGCAGAGACTGGTGACACAGACATTACTGGAATGAACAGAAGACCAAGGACAATGAAGATCTGTCTAGGAAGTGGTCATCCTTCACATCTGTCCAATTCTGGCACCAAGAATCCATGGCAATTAGATCTTTAACAGACATAAACAAAACCAACCACCGAACAAATGACCAGAGCCATCTCTGACTGCTCAGCGTAAATAGAAGCCTGCCAGTTAGCAAGTTCTAGTCATGTGCTAGGAGCTCCTAGTTGCCCTACTTCTGTGTCATTCTTAAGAATAACATGCCAACCACCAAGCATGGTGGCACAGGATTGTAATCCCTGTGGCTCAGGAGGCTGAGGCAGGAGGATTGCAAGTTCAAGGCCAGCCTCAGTAACTTAGGCCCTCTCAAAATAAAATATAAAAAAGGGCTTGGGGATGTGGCTCAGTGGTAAAGCACCCCCGGATTCAATCCCCAGTACCAGGAAAAAAAGAACATTTAAGGAATGCCTACAGTATGATAAAGATAAACAGAGAAACCAACTCCAGAAAGAATAGGTGAATACAAGAAGGGTCAAAAGCCGTACAAGGGGCTAGAGCGGTGGCTCAGCGGTTACAGTGCTTGCCTGGCATACAGAAGCACCCACATACACGACTAAATGTCAGAGCAGCAAAAGCCATGTGAAAAACTCAATAAAAATCGATTCTCTCTCTCTCTCTGTCTTCTCTCTAAAAAAAGAGAAAAACTGTACAAAATTATCATTAAGGAGAAGTGAAGTATTACATCTATCAAATAAGTTTGAACACAGTGCAACAGAAGACTCAGAAAATGGGAAAAGGAAGACATCCTCAAAAATGAAATATTCATCTGAGATAAATTAGATGAAATCTCCCAAAACCTGGAGAAAAAATGTGTTAAAGCATGAGGGTACAAAATACACAGAGGATCAATCCAGAGAGGATTCAGTAAGAGACTAATGGGAATTCCTTAAGGAGCAAAGGTAGAGGAGGGAAAGATAGGAAATAATACAGTGAAAATTGCCAGAAGTAAAGAAGTGCGCTTTCAGTTAAAGAGGCTCCTGAATATTCATTAGTGGGAATGGAAAAGATCACACAAATCATTTAGAGGTTTCAGATCAGATTTTATAGGAGAGATAAAAAAAACAACACTCTGGGAGAGGGGAACACAAACTTTGGCAAGAAACAAAAATCATCCTGGCAGTAGACTTCTCCTTAGCTACACTGGAAGCAACGAATAAGAGCTTTGCAGTGCAGGTGGAAAATGATTTTCAACTTGGGATACCTTACCCAAGTTCCATGACTCAGAAAGCTCTCCTGCCATTTGTGTGTGCGTGTGTGATGGTGTTGGCGATGAACTCAGAGCATTGTGCACGCTAAGCAAGCAGCGTACCATCGAACTATACTCCAATCTCCATACACCTTCTTGAGGAGTTATTTGAGCCTACACAGCACCAGTAAAACAACAAAGAAACACAAGCAAGCATGGAATTGAGGAAGCAACAGAGGTGACCTGGGAGGTCAGCTCTGTGGATGACTTACCAGTGAATAGGTGGACAAGAATGTGGGCTCCAGGAAAGAAAGGGATTTCCTAGAACCTAGAGTTGAAAGAACAAGAAGGTAAGCTGCAGGTAAAGGATGAATGAAAATGAGAAAAGCATCAAGAAATTGTTTTGAAGAAGACTCTACCAGAAAATCATCAGGCAAATGTGAATCAAGCTAAAATAAGAGGTCAGGGGGCTTCTAGAAAACACTAGGCAGGGGCTGGAGCAGTGGCTCAGTGGTTACGGCGCTTGCCGGCATGCGCGCCAAGTACATGGGTTCAAAGCTCAGCAACCCACGCACACAACTAAGTGTCAGACCAACAAAAGCCATGTGAAAAAAAACTCAATAAAAAATTGATTCTCTCTGTCTCTCTGTCTCTCTCACTGTCCTCCTCTCTTAAAAAAAAAAAAAGCAAAAGAAAACATTAGGAAAAGCAAAATAAAAACAAATCAAAACACACTAGAGCAATTGGGCGTCTCAGTTGCAGCACTGGTTTCAGAGAAGGGAAATTCATCATAGCACACTTGACTCTGCCGTGAACCAGTCTTCATAAACAGAATAATGTTAATGCTGCGTTTTGGTTACCACCTGTTGGATTCAGCCCAAGGACATATCATAGAAGTCTTAATCAGAGGGAGGTGGAAAGTAAATGTTACCCTCATGGAAATCTCAGAGTTAGAATATAGATTTAAATAAATATGAAGGCAGAAGTAGAGATGAGTAGTTTGAGAAAAATAGGAGCTCAAATGTCCCCACTCCCAAAATGGAGATTCAAGAAATGTCTGTATATAAAAAAACCCCAAAACTTTAAGGGTATTAACATTGCAGAAGTGAATAGTAGAACTAAAAATAATGATGTGACTCGTGTATGCATGCATGTGTGTTGGAGGGCTGAGTTAAGTAGTCTTCATCAGTCTTGCAGGTTAACATGGTCCTAAAATAGCAACTTAATTAAATTTACATAGTTGAAGACCATTAGCAGAAAGTCAAAGTGGTTGTCCTTTGGAGGTGGAACTGAGGCTGGGGAAATTAAAAACAAGGAACAATGCTTTTTATTTTAAATCTTCCTTTTCTATTTATCTTTTCTTTTCTTCCTCCCTCCCTTCACTGCATCCTTCCTTCCACAAGACAAAAAGCAAATATAGCAATCCTTACATGATTATGGAGAGAATCTGAGATAATAATCTATTTTTTTAAAAGAGCAAAAGAATCAGTTTCATTTATTTTTTCATCTGGCTTTTTTTTTTCCTCCACTTGGTTGTGTATGTGGTGCTGGGATTCAAACCCGGGTCATCATGCATGTCAGGCAAGCGCTTTTCCGCTGAGCCACCACTCTAGCCCCAGAGATGATAGTCTATTTTTAATGCTTGGAAATGTGACTGGCCAGCCGTCTTGTGGCTGTTAATAGGAGAATTCGCCCCTGGTGTTATTGGGTCTACAGATCCTGCCCCACTCCATTCTTTGCCTTCTTTGGGGATCCTGGATGGCTCCTACTCTCAGCTGCTGTGTCTGCTTTGAGGTCCCTCCGATCTTTCCAGCTCCACCTGTCTCTTATTACCCACTTCTCAGGATGTGCCTCCAACGCTGGTGGGGGCCCCTAATCCTTCTGTACTGCTGTTGTCACATTCTCCAGCACCTACTGCCAAAATACACCAAGCAGAATTTTGTTATTATAATTTGATGAATATAAATTGATTTTATAAGTTGAAGTATGTGAACTTTAAACAATACTGAGTTCATAATTATAAAATTACTCAAAGATACATCTCGTGCAGAACTTTTGCCATTTCGAAGTTATAATACCACAGAATCACTTTAAAAATAATTTTATTCAAAAAGAAAGTACTGTGTGCTCAATAATGAATATCTGAAAAATAGATATCATTGTGCCATTTCTCTCCACCAGTTTAGGGTCCACAAATAAATCTCATTTAGTCTGTGTTAAAACCCCACCCATGCTTCCGCCTCCACTTCCTGAGATGTCACTCCAGCCAGAAATCTGGAAGTCATCCTAAATTCCTCTTTCCTCTTCATTCTTCAGATCTGCTCAATGCTAAGTCCTTGGGGATATTAACACACTTTACCCAGGTCACATAGCATCCGGTAAATAGGCATTAGGAGCTAAAAGTGGTGCTTGGGAGGCTTGGGCTAAAGCACACTCTTCTTAGGTGGGACATGCTTGTTAGGGTGGTATGGGTGGGGGCCCAAAGAAGGCCATGGATAGAATAAGCCTCCTCCAGCCCCACCCCAAGAATCTGCTCTTGACATCAATGTTGTTGTATAATTACTAAGGTGCAAAGGCAAGATTCACTTCCTTAGTGAGTTTTTTTAAAAAAACAAATTATATTTTCTTATTTTGTTTTTTTTCCAAAAGTTTTTAATAAAATTTCCAAATAATCCAAAAAGTTGAAAGAATGGAATAGTACTCCATAACATATCAATCACTGGAGTGAAACAACTGTAAATATTTGCTATGCTTATTTTACTTATTAAGTTGAACCATATGAATTGTAATAGAAAATGGTTTAATAGGAAGTTTTGTGTACTTCAGTCTAGCAGGGATTGTGTGTATGTTTCTGTGTGTGTTGTTGTTGAACAATTTTGAAGATGTTTCAGGCATCCATACACTTTAGAATATAACCTTCTAAGAATAAGGACATTCTTCTCCAAAACCCATAATACCATCACATCTAAAAAAGCAATGCTCCAAAATAATCAAATACCCTATCTATGATCAGATTTCCCCAATGGTGCACAAAACTTTTTTAATAGTCATTCTTTTTTGACTCAGGGTTCAATCAAGGTTTATGTATTGTACTTAATTATGCCTTATTTTTTTCTCAATCATTTTGTCACATATCGCCTTTTAAAAAAATATGACATGAGCTTTTAAAAAGTCTTTGGGGTACTTGGAATTGAACCCAGGGGTACTCTACCTTTGAGCTATACCCCTGTCCTTTTAATTTTTCTTTTGAGACAGCGTCTCGCTGAGTTGCTGAGGTTGGCCGTATTCTGCATATTCTCAACTGCACTTGTAACCTGTGATCCTTCTGTCTCTACCTCCAAAGTAGTTGGGATTACTGGTGTGCATGTGCCACTGTACCCAGTGATGTTGCCTTTTTAAATGGACTCAGCCATTTGTCTTGATAAATGTAGATCTGTCCATTTCCAGTAGTTGAATTTGTTCCTTTATCTTTTGTATTTCCTGTAACTTGAAAAATATGTCTAAAGACTAGCTTAGATTCTGATGGGGAGTTATACATACTTACGTTGCATTACATCAAGAGATACAGTTGTCCCATTATTAGCAAAGCTGGGTTTGAGGGTCTGATTAAGATGGCAATTTCCAGCTCTCACCATTATAAGGCATATTCAGTGTAAGACAATTCTCCAATGGTGTTTTGCTTTTTTTTTTTGCACAACTTGTGATTGAGGCACCGATTACTCCCCCCCCCACTGTCATTTCAAGCATCGTTGGAAGGTAAAGTTTGCTTCACCTCTGTGCATAATAATTTTAAATATTAGCATTATTATTTTGGTGCTGGGGTTTGAACCCAAGGCCTTGAACATGCTAGGGCACATGCCCCACCACTCAATTACATCTCAATTCAATTTGTAAATATTATTTTATTGTAATAAAAAGATATATCAAAATTTGCTAGTTTTAAGAGTAGAGTTCCATGGTGTTAAGTATATTGATGTTGTTGTGCAGACAGCATCCAGAATTTTTTTTATCTTGCAAAACTGAAACTTTATAACCTATTAAACAACAACTCCTGTTTCTCTCTCCCCTAACTCCCTGGAAACCACCCTTCTGGCTATTTCTACACATATGATCCCATCTCACAGGAGTGGAATCGAATAGTATTTACTTTTCCATGACTGATTTATGTCACTTACCATGATGTCCTCAAGGTTCATCAGAGCTGAGCATATGTTGGAGTGTTGTTTCTTTTTAAGACTGAATAATATTCCTTTGCATAGTCGTGATATCCATGTTGCAAGTTTTGGGGTTTTTTTATTGGAGGGGCAGCAAGAGGGAGAGAGAGAGAATCAATTTTATTTAGTTTTTCATGTGACTTTCATTGCTCCAACATTTTGTTGTGTACGTGCTGCTGGGGTTCGAACCCGTGTCCTCACACATGTCAGCCAAGCGCCATAACTGCTGAGCCACCACTCTAGTCCCTCCATGTTGCAAGTTTAAACATATCACATTTTGCTTGTCTTTTCTTTTATGAACATATGGATTGCTTCCACTTCTTAGCCATCATGAATTATGTTACTAAACATGGAAGTATAAGTATCTCTTTAAGACTTTGATTTCAGTTCTTTTGAATATACATCCAGAAAGTTGAATTGCTGGATACTGTGGTACTTGTGGGTTTAGTTTTTTGTGTTTTTTGTTTGTTTTGTTTTTTAAAGAGAGAATCAACTTTACTTATTTTTCTATCTGACCTTTGTTTCTCTGACACTTAGTTGTGTATGTGGTGCTTGGATTCAAACCTGGGTCCTCGTGCATGCCAGGCAAGTGGTCCAACCACTGAGCAACCGTTCCAGCCCTGGGGGTTTAGTTTTATGAGGAGCTGCTGTACTGTTTTCCAAGCACTTGCACTCTTGTACATTCCCACTAACAGAGCACAGGGATTCCAGTTTCTCCTTATTCTCACCTACATTTATTACTTTATTTTGTTTTATAGAGGCCTTCCTAATGCATATGAGGTGATAGCTTATGTTTTTTTTTAATTTGCATTTTCTTAGTAACTAGTGATGTTAAGCATTTTCATTTGTGTGTCTTTTTCTGGACATATCTATTCAAATCCTTTGCCCATTTTGTAATTGGATTATTTGTTGTTGTTGTGTTGTTGTTGCTTGTTGTAGGAGTTATTTATATATTTGAGGCATTAATTCCTTATCAAATATATAATTTAGAAATATTGTCTCCTGTTTATTATGTTGCTTTATACTATGTGGATTTTGTCCTTTGATGCACAGGTCAATTCGGATTTTAACATAACTTTTTTCTTAACTTCTATAAAGGATGTTTTCATACTAAACACTTTAACGCCTAGTAATGTTTGCTTTATCCTACAATATGCACAAATAGTCTCAAGATCAAAATGCTGTAATTACTACTAAAAACAAAGGTATAGGATGAAGCTATAAAATTTAAAATCTTTAAAATTCTTTTTGTCCTTAGAATATATAGCATCAAGATGATCAGAGCACTGTTAAAAAATCCATCAAAATTCTGTGTGATTATCTCACCAATTCGACACAGATTGGATAATTTGTTTCAATATGTTTTTGATTTTAGAATTTGCTTGTGTTTTCTTTAAATATGTAAAATATTTGCATGGATCACAAATAAAATCTCTCTAAAAGATATACTCAAAACATCCTTCCTTCTATCCCTGTCCCTTTGAACCCATTCCCCACAATCCTATCAGAGAGTTCTGATTTGTCCTTCCAGTGTTTTTTTATGCAAAACTAAACTGTTTTTCTCTCCATTCCTTACACAAAATGTAAAAGTACTCGTATTTTGAAGCACTTCACTTTAACTAGATAAGCCTTAAATTCACTACTTTTAAAATCTATGAAAAAAAGGTTCATATAAACTTAAGAAATTGTTTGTTCCAGTTGGTAAATGGTGAATAACTATTTGAAAATAAGATGACAGTGAAAGCTCCTGATTGTGTCATCTTGAGAATTTATTGCTGTTTTGCCTTTGTCATTCCTGTTCTTCCTCTCTGCCTGCTGTAAATATATAGCTGCCTGGGAGAATTTACAAGCCTATATTCCCACAGCACCTTGCTCATAAAGCAGTTTCACATTCATCTCCTTGTTTTATTGTTATTTATATGCATTTTTCCCAATAGTGTGTGAGATATGAGAGGAGGGATCATATATCCTAATCCTGTTTGTATCACGCAGCACTTTGTAGGGGAAAGTTCATTGTCTCTGAAATCTTGGCTCTACCACCTCCCAGCTGCACGAGTTTGTGCATGTTACTTCAACACCGTGGACTTCAATTTTCTCATCTATAAAGTAAGAATAATGTCCTCTTGTAGGTACATTGAAGTAATGTAAGTGAGGGGTCCAATGTATGGCCCAATCATCCTCTGAACTCTCAATGTCACTTGGCCACCATTTTGCTTATTCCTAGATTCAACTTCTTTTTCTATTTGTGACATCAGCACTTTTGATACATTTTACATGTTTATTATCTGTATCCCAATCAGTCAACACCATCCACTATGCCTATGCCAACTCCATTGAGAATACATGTTCTTGTTTCCTAATTTGTAGCATAAATGGAGTCAGTGGAGGTGGTGAGTTGGGAACACATGTTTCACATCTCTAGGGAGCAACATGTTCACAGACTACAGAGTGAACGGTATCCCCAGAGGTTGTACAACTTCACAGCCTTGCTTCCTGACCTCTAAGCTATGTGTCTATCTGTTTCCAATCTTATCTTGGACTGGGCTTGGTGGCGCATGCCTGTAATCTCAGCAAATCAGGAAGCAGAGGCAGAAGGATTGCAAGTTCAAAGCCAGTCTCAGCAACTTAGCGAGGCCCTGAGCAACTTAGCAAGACCATGTCTCAAGAAACAACAACAACAGGGCTGGAGCGGTGGCTTGGCGGTTACGGCGCTTGCTGGGCATGCACAGGTTCGTGGGTTCAAACCCCAGCACCATGTACACAATGAAGTCTCAGATAAATGAAGGCCACATGAAAAACTAAATAAAAATTGATTCTCTCTTTCCCTCTCTCTCTCTTTCTCTCTCCCTGTCCCTCTCTCTTAAAACAATAACAACAAAACAAAACATCCAAATTTATTTTGGTCTTCTCTTCCCCCAACCTTCTGCCTGTGCTTGGCGTCTCATCCATTCCGTAGCTTCAGGTCTCTTGAAGATGTTACTTGCTTCATTTCTTTCTCTTGTCTCAGCTTGTTTCTTCCTTTTTTTCTATTCACTCTTCAATTCACTGCGTTAAGCTTTTGCCTTCACTAGACTGAAACTGATTCCGGTAAAATCATTCTGATGTCAGGGCCTTTGCATTTGACCACTAAAACCTGTTCATCACTCTATTTTACATTTCATCTGCATCTCTCCCAATAACTCCACATGCTCTTTGCCTGTTTTATTTTTCTTCATAGCTCTCATCCAGTATATTAAATTTTCACATATTTATTTGTATATTGTCTGTGTCTCCCACTAGAGTACAATCCTAGAGGGGAGGAATTTTTATTTTCTGTTTTGTTCACTTATCCTCAGTACCTTGAATAGTATGTGCACTGAATAGGTGCTTAACGTGTTCTCACTGACTTGTGTCTTCTTCTCTGTACCACCATGATCATCTCGGGTCTCCTCCTATTTTCAGAGCACTTGTTTCCCTTTGTCAGCTTCTTACTGTTAAATACTGGCCATCCTGGAATTGTCCTTTACACTTTTCTCTTCTCGCTTTACATACTTTTCCAAGCAAGCTTATGCAACTTGAGGCTTCAATTATCATCCTTAAGGTGAAAATTCTCAAAGATATATTTCCAGCTCTTGACTGTGTTCCTTCCATCTTCAAAGTAATCATCCCATCCTGGGTCCTGGAAGCATCCTTTCTTGCTCCTGCAACTGCTCTATATTCAGGTGAATCACCAACATACAACTTATCCCCCAAGTTGTACACTTAGAAGTGACTTTGAACTTTTTCCTTTTCACCCGCTCTCTGCATTTGGTCATCAAACTTTCAGTTACTCCTGCTTGCTCTGTCGCCAATTGCACTGCTTTATCATGTCCTATAGACCTGTTTTCATTAATTTTCTAGAATTCCCATCTTATCTTGTCCCACTGTACTTCATCCGTGCATGGAACCCAGAGCATTCTTTGTAAAATGCATATTTGACCATGCCACACCCCGTATAGGGCCCCCTTTTTGTGATTCCTGACTGCAATAATCATCCACATTTCTTGGCATGATATGGATGGCCCTTCAAGATCTGGCACCTCTAATGTCTGTCTCACTGTGTGAACTACTTGCAATTCCTTTAAAAAAAGCCACATTGGAGCTAGAGAGGTGGCTCAGTGGTAGAGCACTAGCCTGGCATGCACAAGGACCTGGGTTCGAACACCAGTACCACATACACAACTAGGTGTCAAAAAAACAAAAACCAGAAGAAAAAATAAATAAAATTGACTTCTCTCTCTTCCCCTCTCTCTTAAAAAAAAAAAACAAACAGCCACACATTTTCATCTCCAAAACTTCACACATGCTGTTCCCAATGCATACATGACCTCCCATGCTTTGCCATCTGATGAAGGCCACCTATTCATTCTTCCCTGATGTCCCAGGTCAGAGACAGGGCTTCCTCTGTGTCCTCTCCTGCTGTTAAGTGCCTTCCTCACAGCACTGATTACCTTGCAGTAACTGCTCTTCACCTGTCTGTCTTCCTCAAAAAACAGCCCCAGGAAGGAATAGAGTTATGTTCTAATCATCTCCATAACCTGAGTTCTTAGTGCTGGGGCTGGCACAGAATTTTCACTCAAATTTATTAATTTGAACAATACAAATACTACTCCTCATCTTCTCACATTTAACATGAGATTCCCATAAAACCCTCTCTGGGTGCCCCAGCACTGGGCAATTCTTACTAATGCAGAAAGGAGGTCATTCAAGTGCTGTGTGGGAGTTCTGCTCATCACCCAGAAGCCTGAGTTCTTGTCTCTTGATCTTTGTGAGCTTTGGGCCTATAACCCTCTGGCTTCAGTTTCTTCAACTATAAAATAAGAAAAACTAGAGTTCTGTGATCAAACAAAAAGTGGAACTAAAGTAATAGTCATGACAACCAATTTCTAAGCTTTACTACTCTGAGATCAGTTTTGCATATTTCATCTCTTGCAGTGGAATTACAATTCTGTGTACTCATTTCCAGTATGTGTATATAGACTTTATAGCAAGTTCAGAAACGGGAAGATTAGCAGATTTGCTGTGATTGTGTGTGTGTGTATGTGTGTGTGAATGAGAGAGAGAGAGAGAGAATCGATTTTTATTGAGTTTTTCACATGGCTTTCATTGCTCTGACACTTAGTTGTGTGCATGAGTGCTGGGGTTTGAACCGGTGTAGTCATGTATGCCGGGTACATGCTGTAACCGCTACTCCAGCCCCCTCTGCTTTTACTTCTAAGTAACAAAGAAAAACTGTTTTGCTCCTGGAAAATGTAAGGGATTAGTTTACTTAAAGGAATAAGGAAGGAAACTAATGACTTGATTTGTTACATCCAAAACCTTTTAGTAAAATTGAGACTGCTTAGATGCCTTTGTGATGTTTTGTTATGCTCAGGGTAGGCCCTCTATAAATACCTGGTGGATGAATGTTGGATGAGGCCAGTTAATTCCTCAGATACAGCTTTAATGTGTTCTTAAGCGTAGCTAGCCACATCCCTTAATAGTGCCTACTGCTGATGGTTGTAGGAGATGTGTGGCTTTGGCATGGCTGCTAAATGATACAGGGGAATGTCAATCCTGAGTAAACATCTAGGAATTTGGTAAGAGAAGTTTAGCAAGGAATTACATACAACAGCTAATAAAATGACAGAATACCAGTTAAGTAAACCTCATTCAGTTAGGTATATCCTTTTAAGAAAAAAAATTACAGCTGAAGTCTGATGGCCTGAGTGCTGACTCCAGCCTACAGATGAATTTTTTTTGGGGGGAAAAAAGTAAACTTGAATTCTTTTTTGATTGGGTCTACACAGTAGTTTCCCGCAGTTCCTGATGTTTCTTATTATCTTGCTTCATTGACACAACATTCAACACTCCCAAAGGCAGGGACCTCTAGGTTAAAGGAAGCAAAAACCAGAAGGGAAGATCTTGGAATCCGAAACTAGCCTAAAGTTAGAATTTAATCTTGAAAATTGATTTAACCGAGCTTTCGGGATTGATGAGTTTGTTGGTTTTTTTGTTATTGCTATTGTTTTGTGTGTCTAGTTCATCTCAAGAACTTTATTTATTGCAACAACCTATGATATGAAAAACTTTAAAAAGAAGGGCTTCTTTTGAAGAATTTTCTAGGGGAGCTGATAGGTATGCATTTTTCTTATAATTAAGAACCATTTTTGGTGCTTGTTTATGTATCAGCCTTTGGTGCTTATGTAGCTGGCACCTCATGCAATTGACACTACTGTGGGAGGTGCAGAGTAAGGACTTGCTCAGTGGCAGAGTGGGATTCACACCTGTGTGGATCTCATCCCCATCTCCTTTCTTCTGGTCCATGATGCAATGGTGACTTCCTAGTATATGGGGTGCTGAAAAGAAGGATAATAATTTCATGGTCTATAAGTGATTATCTTAAAGAAAGGTCTGCTGCAAGATTATAATAAAATAAAAAGAACTGACATTTATTGAGTGACTACTATAGACTGACATTTCAGGTGCATGTGTTAACTCATTTAGTTCTTACATCAACTCTAAAAGGCATTAGACTCATTTTGATGATGAAGAAAGTGAGATACAAAGAAGTTACTTGTTTGTCCAAAGGCACAGTTGAATTAATCAATGGCTGATCTAAGATTTGAATCCAGGCAGTTCAGCTCCAAATTTCACATGTTATATACCTAAACCATGATGTAGCTATTTTCCTTTCATTTAATAGGGGGATAGGGGTAGAAGACAGTAAATGAAACACCATCCTGCATTCAAACTCTGATGAATTATTTCCAGTAACAAGTCAATGATGTAATCTTTATTGGTATTTTTGACATTCAATGTTTTATTACTATGGCATCCTGTGATTCAAATGTATTATTACTTTGGAGAGCTATAAATATTTTTAAGTTCATTATATGGAGATAGGCTTTGTTAATTAGGAAAACAAGGAAACAATCATGGGAAATATATCTCTCCGCAGAAAAGCCACAGCTCTTCCACAAAGCCACCATCTGTTTCTACTCTACCATTGCTGTGTCCAGATGTTCTGATCCTCCCAGTGAATGTTTTCCCACTGGAAATGTTTTTCAATTGTTTTCCAATCATACAAGTAAATCAGAGCACAGCAATATTTTATGTAGGTTGAACTTTGGCTGTTTCAAACATTCATTATTAAAAGGCATGCAAGGCTTAGTACTGTGATCTAAATCGGCAGTATAGCACTCTCATTATTTAAATTAAACTTTGGTTTTTGTGTCTCAGAAAAAATTAAAATTCAAATCTGGGGTAGAACAGGGAAAAATTCCTTCTAAAATACTAGAGGAAGCAGGAACTTGCTGCAAGTTCCCTACTCATGGATATAAAAATAACTTTATGACAGGGGTGTTTTCCTTTTTTAAAAAAATTAAGGAGTTGAGTTGTTGTACAATCATAAATGCATATAAAGTAACAATGCAGTATACATTTGATCCTAGTCCAGAATCACCCCCACATTACCCACACCCCAGTCTCTTGATTCTTCTGTTTCCCCCTGGTACAGATATAAATGTCCATATATATACATATGATTGTGAATTTTCCAGAATTAAGTGGTTGCATAAGTATTATTTGGCTTCTTGGGGTGGAGGGTAAAGAGTATGCTATATTGTTGATTGTCTCCCTAGATCCCTCCCTTTCCTCTCTCTTCCCCTCTTTCTCCTCCCCTCCCCTCTACATATCTGTGGTTCTCCGAGCTCAAATTCATTTGGAACAACAAAAAACCCAGGATAGTTAAAACATTACTAAGCAAGAAAGATGAAACAGGTGGTTTTGCAACACCAGATCTAAAATTATACTATAGAGCTGTAGTATGAAAAACAGCATGGTACTGGTATCAAAACAGGCATGAAGATCAATGGAATAGAATAGAAGACTCTGAGACAAATCCACAAACCTTTAAACATCTGATCTTTGACAAAGTGGTCAAAATATAACATGGAACAAAGAAAGTCTATTCAACAAATGGTGCTGGACAAACTGGACAGCCATTTGCAAGAAGTTGAAATTAGACCCTTTTCTCTCACCTTTCACCAAAGGAAGTTTTTCTCGACCTAGCAAAATCAGTTGATTCTGAGGATGTTCACAAATAATAATGGTCAAAAATTATATGAATAAAAAAGAGGATGTCATTAATAAATATAGTCAGGTGACACATAATACAATGATGGTCCCACTGGGAACGTAACTCAGTAATAGAGCACTTCCCTAGTATGCATGAGGCCCTGGGTTCCATCCCCAGCATTGCCATAAATAATAAATAAAAGATTAGAATAGAAATGTTGTCATAGCCATTGTAATGGCATAGCACAACACAGCATTCACATGTGTTTCCCTAGTAACTAATGATGTTGAGTACTTTTTCATGTGCTTGTTGGGCTTTTATGTATCTGCTTTGAGAAATGTCTATTCAAGTATTTGCACATTTTAAAGTTGGATTATCTGGTTTTATTTTTGTTGATGCTGTTGAGTTACAATTCTTTGTATATTCTGAATGTAACCCTTTCTCAGATATATAATTTGCATATATTTTCTCCCATTCTGTAGTTTTCTTATAATCCTGTTGATCATGTCCTTGGATGCGCAGAAGTTGTACTTTTGATATACCTCCGATTTGGTTGTACTTTATTTATTCATTTTTTTTACTTTTCTTTATTTTTAAAAGAGAGAGGGACAGTGGGAGAGAGAAAGAATCAACCTTATTTTAGTTTTTCATGTGGCTCTTGTTGCTCCAGCACTTCACTGTGCATGTGGTTCTGGGGTTCAAACCCACATACTCGTGCAAGCATTCAGCCACTGCAACCACAGAGCCACCACTCCAGCCCCTTGGTTGCATTTTTGTTGCCTAAGCTTTTGGGGTCATATCTAAGAAATCCTTGCCAAATTCAGTGTCATGAAACATTCCCCTGTGTTTTCTTCTAATAGATTCAAAGTATTATGTTTAATCTCTGATTCATTTTGAGATGATTATTGTATATGGTGTGATGTATGGATCCAACTTTATTCTGCAAGTGGATATCAGTTTTTCTTAGCATCACTTATTGAAGAGACTATCCTTTCCCTACTGAGTGGTCTTGGCATCATTATAAAATATTTTAATCTTTATATCAATTTTGTAAAGTAGATGTCTTCAGATGGGGACACTGATACCCAGAGAAATCACATTTCTGGCCCAAGGTCACAGTGAACAAATGGTAGAGTCAGAATATAATTCAAATTTAAAAATTTTGTGCATCAAAGACAGAGTAAAAAGGTAACCCAAGTAATGGGCGAAAGTATCTGCAGATCACACAACTGCAAGGGATGGATTATCCAGAATATGGGAAGAACTACAACTCAACAAAAATATTCAGTTTGAAAATAAGCAAAAGACTGGAATATGCATTTCTCCAAAGAAGATATGCAAATGGCCAATTAGCACACGAGAAAATGTTCATCATAATCAATCATCAGGGAAATGCAGATCAAAACCACAATGAAATACTACTTTGCACCAATGGGGAAGGCTAGTATCAAAACACTAGAAAGCAATAAGTGTTGGTGAGGACATGCAAAGACTGTAATCCTCATGCTTTGCTGGTGGGAATGTTAAATGTTACAGTCTCTGTGGAAACGCTATGATGATTTCTCAAAAGACGGACTGGGAGTGTAGCTCAGTGGTATAGTGCTTGCCTAGTATGCATGAGGCCCTAGGATCAATCTCTAACATTGCAGAAACAAACAAATAAACAAACTCAGAATTACCATATGATCCACTTCTGCATATATACATAAAAGAATTGAAATCAGGGAGTCAAATAGATATTGGTTCACCAATATTCTTAACAGCATTGGTCTCTAGCGAACCTAAACATCTATTGATAGATGAATAGGTAAGAAAAAATGTGGTATACAAATACAATGGAATATTATTCAGACTTAAAAAGAAAGAGATCCTGACACATGTTATAACATGGATGAACCTGGAGGACATTATGCTAAATGAAACAAGGCACGCACGAAAGGACAAATACCGTACAAGTCTACTTATATGGGTACCTAGAATTGTCAAATTCACAGAGACAGAAAGTAGATTGGTAATTGCCAGGGGCTGAGAGGAAAAATTTGGAGTTAGAAGTTTAATGATACATATTTTCAGTTTGGGAAGATGAAAAATTTGGGGAGATGGGTGGTGGTAACGGTTGCTTGACATGTGTATGTGCTCAATGCCACTGAACTGCCCACTTGAAAATAGTTAAATTGCAAGTCAGGTGTCTTCCTCCAGAGCCTACACTCTTAACCACCATGTTATAGGTGTCTCTCTGTATCTGCAGCAGCTTCTCCTGAAGAATCTTTCATTAAACACTTGTTTGAGGGATGCTTCCCCAAAACGGGCTCACAGCATATTTATTTGCAGAATTTACCAGGCTCATCCAGTGAGGTGCCTTCTGCTACCCTCTTCTCTTGCATGGGGTTTCATTCTGACCTCCATCTGCTCAATATTCCAGCTTTCTCTCCTGGCTCCCTAGGATGTCCCAGGCATCAGGGATCAGCACAAATATTAGCTTATCCTTTGGATTGTTTTTCTAGTCCATTCTTATGAGTTGTCTTACCTTATCACAGTCAGTTTAGCTTTTTAAAATATGCTTTTTGTATTCTATCTAACATTCTTAGCTATTCTATACTGGGAAGAGTTGCTGTGAATGTTTTGTTCTCAATATTGCCTCTAAAGGACCTGAGATGCTCTTTTCTAATATTTCTTAGAACAGCGGGGTCTCATCAAGACTTACCTACCCAGTTTCCTTAAGAATAAAAATGATTCAGGTTGCTACTCAATGGTGGTTGTTACTTCTTTGGAAAGGCATATACTAATTAGTGTAATGCCTCCCAAATTCTCTGTATATTTTAATCTTCTGGGGAACTAGGTTTAAATACATATTCCAGTCCCTAGCCTCTTTGAGGTTGAGGTTCAGTAGCTCTAGGGTCGATCCCAGAACCTACATTTTTAACAGTTAATCCCAAGTGTGTCGGATTCAAGTGGACAACTAATCTATTTTGAAAAACAACTAGTAGAAGCTTGAAAAACACCATAAGTATATGGAAAGAAGGCTGTGTTGATGTTAAGTCTGCTTGCTCATGGGTGCGTGGACTTTGGAATCACAGAAGCTGATTTGAACTTTCTTCCACACTAATTACCTGTTGGACCTTGAGCAAGAATTTTAAACTTATTCGTGCCTCACTTTCCTTATGTTAGATAGAACTACTAACACCTTTCCCATGAGATCAGTGTGAGGATTAAATGTGACAATAGATATGGCACATCTTGTAGACTTTTTGCTAACCATAGCTTTTAAACACACATCTTTATTTTTACTCATGCTGGAACTCCACCGAAATAACAAGGAAGGAGTACAAAAAGGCATACATGATTAAGCAAAAGGAAAACAGGAAAGGAGACTACAGTAAAAAAAAATGTTGAAAAGTTCTCCAAAACAAATTGGAGGGAGGCAAAGCGGATACTGGTACTCACCATTCCACAGTTGTTTACAGGTAGTATCCATTCTGTGCTCATGATCTCTTGGCTATTAAGTATTTTCATGGTCATGGTATGGAGGAAAGGAGATTGACTTAGCAAACCGAAACCTAAACCTAAGGGAGAGAAACCTAGCTGCTTGAGGAAAGAAATTCTAATGTGAGAAATCTGATTTGCTCCAGAGAACACTAGCAAAGTTCAAATTTTTGCAGTACCAAATACCATGCAGAGTGGGAGTTAACGATAGGGAGACTGATTTTAAAAACAAAATGTGTTGGGTCAGGTGCAATAGTGCATGCCTGTAATCCCAGTGGCTCCTGCTGAGGCAGGAGGATTGCAAGTTCAAAGCCAGACTCAGCAATTTGGTGAGGCCCTAAGCAACTTAGGGAGACCCTTTCTCAAAATAAACAAAAATGACTAGGGATATGACTCAGTGGTTAAAGGCCTCTGGATCAATCCCTGTTACCAAAATAAATGAATAAATATTTTTTAAAAAATAAAAGGGCTGGGGGCTGGAGTGATGGCTCCGCGGTTGCAGCGCTTGCCTGGCATGCACGAGTACTTGAGTTCAAATTCCAGCACCATGTGCACAATGAAGTGTTGGAGCAATGGAGGCCACATGGAGGACTAAATAAAATTGATTCTCTCTTTGTCTTTCTTTCTCACTGTCCCTCTTTCTTTGAAAGGAAAAGGAAGAAAAAAAATAAAGTAAAAGAGCTAGAGATACCTTATGGTAAAATGTTTCTGGGTTTGGGTTCACCCTAGTACCAAAAAGAAAAAGAGTAAAACAATGTGTTGGGACAGATTTAGACTCTGAATCCTTCTACTTTTTCTTTCTTTCTTTCTTTTTTTTTTTTTTTTTTTTTTTTTTTTTTTTTTTTTTTTTTTTTTTTTTTTTTTTTTTGTACTGGGAATTGAACCCAGGGCATGGTTAACCACTGGGTCACATCCCCAGTCCCCTTTAAACAATTTTTTTTTTTTAAATTGAGACAGGGTCTCGCTAAAATGTTTAAGGCCTGGCTAAATTGCTGAACTTGAACTTGCAGTCTTCCTCAGCCTCTGGAGTTGCTGGGATTAGAGGCATGTGACACCACTCCCACCTCAGAATCTGAATTCTTAATGCAAGTTTGAAGTGAATTCTTAATGCAAGTTTGAAGTCAACTAGACAATGAAAGAACTCTTTCAAAATGTAGCTGGGAAATTATTTCAATGAAGTATCCTATACCAAATCAAATTAGCAACCAAGACATTTTCAGACTTGAAAGTTCTCAAAATTTTACTTCTTATATTCTTTGTCAAGAAGTTATTGGATGATGTGATTTATTAAAATGAGTGAGTAAACCAAAATGGAAGAAGACACGAATGGCAGGAAATGAGGAGTCCAGTATATAAGAGAAACAGAAAGAATTCCCAATAGACAGAGAAATTCATGTTGTACCAGGACAAATGTGAACAAAGCCATGACTGCACAGGACAAGGGACAGCTCCAGGGAAAGAGTACTTTCCCCAGACAAAACAAAGCTGATAGATTACTTGGTTCATCTGACCATGAGAAAATTAGTATTAAGATGGACAGACAAGTATTTAAGAATTTGCTAATAACAGATACATATACACAGAAAGCCAAAGCAAGTCCATTCAAATGACAAAATTTGCAAAAATGTAAAACAATAGCCACTCTTCTAATTTTTTTCCTGAAAAGTAAAATTATCTTTTCATTAAATATGCTATTTATGTTAACATGCAATTAGTTTGAGGCTGTTATTTTTTAAAATAAATTGATAAATGTCTTGAAAAATGAAGGCAATTATTAACTCCAGGAAACACAAAATTTGCAAAAGAAATAAAAATCATAAACATAGTACTCTATGTGGTTCATCAGTAAACAAAGGATATATAAATATGTATAAATACACATACATACATACATACATACATTGGGAGGATAGGGGAAAGAGAAGAAGATGAGGCTGCATTTTCATTGTGCATAGTAGTGAGTCACTGATATCTACCTGAAAGAGAAAAATCAAGATTAGAAGGATAGTTTATAATTTTGGATATAAATATTAGAAGAAAGAGTTTAATGGATTGAAGGGAGCTTCTTCAGAAGAAAAGATTGGGAAAGGTTCCTCTAGGGAACAAACTGGGAAGGGTGAGGTAGGGGACCACAGTTCTATTAGAAGTCTTGTGGTACTATTTGCTTTTTTAAATTACGTACAAGAATTAATTTAATGACAATGTTTCATCTAAAATAAAATGTTATTTTATGCATGGATGCACATACACAGTGCCTGTTGCAGGGTAAATAGTCTGTAATTGGTGGTTATTTATGATGTTTGTGGTGAAGTACAGATAACAACGGGGAGACAGATTCTGAGGCTTCTCTGGAATTTCTGTCAGAGAGCATTGCAGGCAGCAATCTGTCTGAAAGATGTGTCCAAGTCCTCACCCTCAGTACCTGCAAATGTGACCTTATTTGGAAACAGGGTCTTCACAGATGTGATTAAATTAAGGATCTTACATGAGACCTTCAAGGTTTTAGTGTGTACCCTAAATCTAATGACACAAGTACTTGTAAGGGACGGAAAGGGAGAAGACTGAGAGACCTAACAGTAGAGGCCAGGTAAGGACGGAGGAAGAGATCAGAGTGATAGTTTGCTAAGCCAGTAACTACCAAGGATTGCTGGTGGTCACCAGTTAGGAGGGGCATGGAACTGATAGATTCTTCAAGAGCCAGCTCTGCTGACACCTTGATTTATATACAGATTCATTTGTTTTGATTAGTACCATTAGCTTGAATTCTGCTTTCAAAATATGTTTAAAATCTACTCATGTCTTTTCTTCTCTACCCTAAAGGCATGCCCATCTCTTCAAAACTCTACTTCAGGAACTTTTTCTGCTTCCCCTTGTATGCTTTATCCCCTTCACTGTATATAGTGAACCAGGTTACTGTGCTTCCTACAACCATTCATTGGCTGCACTTAAGATAAAAACTAGCATGCTGAACATGGCCTGTTAGACTCTTCAAAATCTACTTCCCGTCATCCTCATCTCCTGCCACCATTCCCTTCAAACATTGCACTCCAGCAGCAGGACCTTGTCTCAGGTCCTTAAATATGAATTTTTCTCCTCAAGGCCTTTGCACTTGTTGTTCCTTTTACCTACCATGTTCTTTTTTCTCTTCAGTAACGATAGTTACATTTCATTTGCTTTGTCTATAGGTTAATTCGGAAAATTAAAAGCCAATAAATAGCACTTAAGAAATAATTTCGTGCACTTGAATCCTCACAAAAAAAGTGGTAACTGGGCATGGTGGTGCAAGCCTGTGATCCCAGCTACTCAAGAGGCTGAGGCAGGAGGATTGTGAGTTCAAGGCCCACATGGGCAACTTTTAGCAAGACTCTATTGAAAAAAGAAAGAAAGATAGAAGGACAGAAAGAAAGGGAAAGAAAAAGAAGCAAAAGAGAAAGGAAAGGGCTGAAGTAGTACACTTGCCTAGCATGTGCAAGACCTCAGGTTTAATCCTCAGTACTGGTGTGGGCGGGGGGAGTAATAAAATTGGACTCACACACACACACAGAAATAATCCACCCTTAGGTAATTACCCAGGAGAAATAAAAACATATGTTTACAAAAAGACTTGTACTTAAATATTCATATGGCTTTATTCATAATAGCCCAAGCTGGAAACCACCCAAATTCTATCAACAGAAGAATGGATAAACAAATTGTGTTATATTTGTACAATGGACTATTGCTCAAGAATAAAAAAACTGAACACTACTACATGCAACAACTAGAACCTCCTAAGCATTATATTGAACAAAAGAAGCCAGACACAGAAGAGTGCATACTGTATGATTCTGCTTCCATGAAGTTCAAGGGAAAGCAAACGCATCTATAGTGATAGAAATCAGGACAACTATTGCCTGTGGGTAGGGAGTGGGATGAGTATTGGCTTGAAAGGGCACAAGGGAGCTTCCAGGGGTGATGGAAATACTCTTATGTCTTACTTTGGCTAATGGTTATAAAAATGTGTACATTTTAAAAAACCTACTAAACTGGACCAAGCGTGGTGGTGTACGCCTGTAATCCCAACAAGATGGGAGGCTGAGGCTGAAGCAGGATAGGAAGTTCAAAGCCAGCCTTAGCAACTTAGTGAGACCCTGTCTCAAAAAATGTATATAAAAAGAGCTGAGGATGTGGCTCAGTGGTTAAGCACCCCTGTGTTTAATCCCTAGTACCAAATAAATAAATAAATAAAACACTTTTAAAATTGTATCATTGAAGATATGTGCATTTTATTATGTACTAAATATATCTTAATTAAAGAAAAATAAAATCTGATGTTTTTGTAAGTTGGATACTCAACAGAGACTCTGAATAATCGTGTCCAGTAAGACATTTTATTTTTTTTCTAGCTTCCTTCACTTCTTCTGGATGATACTCAAAGCTTACGTATGTTAATAACGTGAGAGGTTACCATGCGTGCTTCTCTCCAGGTCTGTAGACTCCTACTTTAAATGTGGTTTTATGATCCCACATATCTCATTCCCAAGCCTACATCAGATTAGAAATAGCTGAAAAGTACACAGACAGGCACATTGGTAATAGCGAGTAGGCGGCTACCCTGACAGCAAAGCAGAAAAAGAAACATTAAAAGTATGATCTAAGAATTCAAAACAGTGTGGGCCTGGAATAATTAAAACAAAATAAGATGATGCTGGATGTTTCCCTAGCCACAGGGCATCACATTTTAAAATAATATCCTTTCAGAAATGCTAAATTTAATAAAGTATGCTCTATTTTTTATTTTAATAGAGAGAGGGACAGTGAGAGAGAGAGAGAGAATCATGTTTATTCAGTTTTTCATGTGGCTTTTGTTGCTCCAAGACTTTGTTGTGTATGTGGTGCTGGGATTTGAACTCGCATTTTCTTGCATGCGAGGTAAGCACTGTAACCCTCTGAGACACCACTCCAGCCCCAGTAGGCTCTGTTTTAAATGCAAGGAAGGATAGATGATGTATGAAAATTCCATAGAGTAGGGAGGGAGGAGGGAAGTGTTACAGACTGATATTGGCCAAATGATATTGTTATATTGAGTGCACGTACAAATATGTAGCAACAATTCCCATCATTATGTACAACTATAATGCACCAATACAAATGGGGGAAAAAAGGTAAATTCCATAGAGAATAGGGTAAATTATATTTTGTTTTGGTGCTGGAAGAAATGAAACTTCAGCTGTCTGGACTGATCCAGGCAGGGATTAAAGGCACTCTATGGTAGAACTTAGCACTGGTGGTAAAAGAACTACCTTGGAGTAAATGGCTACCATTAAACACCTGAGCAGAGCTCCAAGCATCTGAAAGGGGTCATACAATCCCAACAAGTGCAGATTTAGCACCATTCCCGTAAACAAGTCATTTTTAGTGCAATAGGATGCTGAGGAATACAGAAAGTATATGCTTCCCTTGGATCATGTGATTATGTGTACTCTAGGATCAGGCCACCAAGAGATCTTGCTAGTTCTTCTGGAAGCAAATCATGCTAAATGGGTTCCCAGAGAATTTTCTGGATGATTTCTACTCTCCAGAGATTTTTGCTGCAGAAATTTTCCAGTACACTTGGAAAACAAAACAGCTTCTATCACACTTAAAAACTGCCAGGCGGGGCAAAGTATTAGAAGCACTTTATTATTGCATTGAAAGAGAATCTTCGTGAGTAGAACTTTGATACAAGAGAATAAGGTAGAATTGTGAAGAGGATAAAACCCGATTGTCCCAGACCAAAGAAAACCTTGCTGACACAGGGATCATAATGAAAAAGGGGGAGCCCTCCTTATTTGAGGGTGTCCTTGAACTTAGATTCTTGCTTGAATTCAATGCCATGTCTCTGCAGGGATAAAGAGCTCACAGAACAAGAAGAGGGGAGCGGATACTGTTGGAAGGAGAGAGTCTGGAATGTCCGTCGTGGTCAGGAGAAATGAGTGTGTGGGTGTGTGGAGGTTATCCAGGGAAAGGATCATTGCCAAGCTGACTTGATTTTTAGCTGCCAAGACATTCCTGGATATTCTCTCGAGTTGCTGGAGAACTGGTGAGTTTCGACAATACTGCAAGTATAAGCTTTTTTTTTTTTAAAGATATATTTAAAATTCTTAAAAGACAATGATAACATTGAGGAAGCTTTGAAACAAATGATCCCTCTTAATTCCACTACTCTTTAACAGGTTATATTGTGCTTTCTTCTAGTCTAAAAATTACCCCTTTTAGCAATACTTTTGGCTGAGTGAGTTATCGAAGCCCTTACTAAGTTGCTGAGGCTGGTCGTGAACTTGAGATCCTCCTCTCTCAGTCTCCCCAGTCGCTGGGATTACAGGCATGTGCTACCCCACCTGGCCAAGGTTATGGATTTTTTTAAATAATTTTTTTTTTAAAGAAAAAAGGACAGTGAGAGAGAGAGAGGGAGAGAGAGAGAGAGAATCAATTTTTATTGAGTTTTTCACATGGCTTTGAGTTTTTCACATGGCTTTCGTTGCTCTGACAGTTATGTACGTGGGTGCTGGGGTTTGAACCCGTGTACTTGCGCATGCCGGGCAAGCGCCATAACTGCCAAGCCACCACTCCAGCCTCAAGGTTATGGATTTTTGACAAGAATATCACAGGTGATGTGCCCCTCTCAGTGCATTTCACCAGAAACTACATGCTGTTGATATGTCTTATCGCTACTGACATTAACCTTGATCACTTGGATAAGATGGCATCTGTCAGATTTCTTCACTGAAAACTCAATATTTTTCTGTTTATAATCAGTGAATGTCTTGAAGGAGATACATTGGGGCCACACTAATGTCCTGGTTTCCACAAGCTTCCACCCACCAATTTTAACATTTATCAGTGGATTTTGCTTCCAACAATTATTATTGTGATGTTTACCCAAGTGATTTTATTTCCCTCGTTTCTCCTAAATTTATTAATAACAATTCTCCTGTGAAGAATAACTATTTCTTCTTCCGTATTTATTTATGTATTCATTCAACTGTTTATTTATACTGGTGTTAATGGATTCATGGATATTTATTTTATTCTACTGCGTTATAATCAAACACTATGATTACTTCTTTTGTTGTTCAAATTGTTCCAACTTTGGCCATTCAGGAACTCTTTTAAGTTGTCTCTTGCCGTCTCTTGACTTGCTCCATTATTGTTTTCTTGTTGTTTTGAATCTTTTTTTTCTGATACCACAAGACTTTCAAGTTCAGTTAAATTTTCCCTGTCCCAGGCCTGGTATCAACTATTTCTCTGAGAAACCCTATGAACTAAGATCTTCTGATATAAACCTCCTATGTTCTTTGACCAGCTCAAGTCACATCTTAACAAATTTTTACTTAAACCCTTTTCAGATTTTCTCAGAAACAGACCATAAAGGTAGCTGGAGCTTTCACTTGAGTTTGTTCTAGTGATCAAACATCACTTGCAGTTACCCGCAGTGTTCCTCTGTCCACTCCGCTTGGACTGGTGAGAAGATACGGGCATGAGGCGGCAGGAAGATGTGAAGATGTGGAAGTGGATTTCAACGTGGGTAAAGGTATAGATATAGACAGATGATATGGATACAGAGGAAGATATGGATAGGGAGACAGGAGAATCCTTAGATGGGATTCAAATATGCACATCTAAATTGTTTCTGCTTCAGCACTGTATAAACAATACACTACACTAACACACACACGCGCGCATGCACACACAACCATTTCTAAAGCAAGTCAGAATTTTCAAAGTTAATCTTTTCTGACACTTTCCTACTCTGCCTGTAGGGAAGTTGCTGTTTGTGACTTCCGCTTCTTTGCTCTCAAGTTGCCTCCAGCAGCTGTTTGGACTTACTTATGGCAAGCCTACTTCTCACTGAATCTTACGGGGAATGTATTATACTCCCTGTGCTAGGGATGAATAAAACTAATCATATGGATGTTAAATGAAAGCAGAGCTAAGTTCACAAAAGAAAAATCAAAAGAAAGACTGGAAGCAAAAACTTTAAAATTCTAGCCTTTTTGCATGAATAATACGATTTTAAAAACATAACTTAGAAAACTATTCCAAACAGATGAGTAGGTTTCATGATTTAAGTACTGACAACGAGGCCCATATTCTATTCCAGAATTTAAGAACATTCAAGGGCAACAATTATACAGTTTCCTGAGGTCCATTATGAGCAAAAGATTGTGGGGTTTTGTTGTTGTTGCTGCTGCTTTTTCTATGGATAGTCATTTCATGGTTTGATTCATAATTTTCTACAAATAGCACCTTCTTTCTATGTCCTTGTACCTCTGCATGTGTGCATGTATGTGTGTGACATGTGCGTGTGAAAGAGTGAGAAAGGGAGAACGGAGGGAGAGGGTGAGGCAGAGAAAGAGATATGACAAACTCATTTCTTACTTTTACAGGAAATTTAATACATGCCAGCACAAATCTAGATGAAGACTGACTCATTGGCAGGAAGAACAAGTTTATTCACCAGAGTAAACAGTGAATGGGGTGAGATTTCTTTTTCTAAAAGGGAAAGAATGGGAAGACAGTTTCCAATTTAAGATATGAGCAGAGGTCTTTCATTAAAGCCATATTTTTGGGCTGGGGGTGGTTAGCACAATGGTAGAGCACTTGCTTAGCATGTGCAAGGCCTTGGGTTTTATCTCCAGCATTGCTTTTGAATTTTTGCCCTGACCTCCACAGTACTTGTTTCAGACTACCTAGAAAATTTCCCTCTCCCCTTTGATTTCCATAGTTATTTAGCCACTAAGTTCAACCTGTTCTACCTCCTCCAGCTCTTGTGCATGAATCTCCTCCTTTCTGTTCCTACAGGTGCTCACTCAGTTCAGGTCCTCAGGCTTTGTCTAGACTATCTCCTTAGTCTTATTCCTATCCTTAAATAAGTAATTCCTGTCTCTGAGTTACTTCTTTTCTTTCTTTATTTTTCTATTTTGTATTTATTTTTTGGTACGAAGGATTAAACCCAGGGATACTTAACCACTAAGTCACACCCCCAGCCCTTTTTATTTTTTATTTTGAGACAGGGTCTCGCTTTGAACTTGTGATCCTCCTGCCTCAGCCTCCCAAGCCATATCCCAAGCTGCAGGTATTCTAGGTGTGCACCACCGTGCCTGGCTTTGAGTTACTTCTGCAGATTCATCCCAAGCGTGTTCTGCTGAGTAAGGGCGAAGCATTTCTTTGTTGATGCCACCGCTGAACCCTGCATTAGACCATTTTCTAGTTCTGCCATAGATGTAATTCTCACTGAGCATTCATATTTTTTCTCTCCTACTTAACTGAAGCAGATTCTTATTTTTGTATTTCTAATACCTAGAAGTGTTGGGCACACTTGATGCTTAATAAGTGGTTGGTCAGGGCTGAAGCAGTGGCTCAGCGGTACGGCACTTGCCTGGCATATAGGAGCATGAGGGTAAAACCCCAGCACCATGTGTACAACTAAGTGTCAGAGCAATGAAAGCCACAAGAACAACTAAATAAAAAATCGATTCTCTCTCTCTCTCTCTCTCTCTCTCACTGCCTCTCTCTCTTAAAAAAAAAAAAAGTGGTTGGTCAATTCCAGCTCCTTGGGAGACTGAGGCAGGAGGACCTCAAATTCAAGGCCATGCTTGGCAACATAAGACTCCCATTTCAAAAAAAAAAAAAAGAAGAAGAAGAAGAAAGAAAGAAAGAAAAGAAAGAAGAAAAGAAAACTCTGGGGAGGAAATAATGAATAATGAACAAATGAATGGGTAAATAAACCAAAAAGTCCATTCACCCATTTCACTAATTAAATATTAACCAGTAAACATTTCTCCCTGGAGCTATTACGTGGATGATCATCTTTAACACAACAATTTACAAGTGGTAGTTTCTCTTCTACAAACAAATTACTTTCTCAAAATATCAAGTTATTTTTCTGTTTGAGGGCATTTTAAAAAATTATGCCTCATAGCTCCTTCTAGTGAAGAAAATTGGTAATACAGCAATTAAGATACCCATGTATAAATTTAAGAAACACAGTTGTGAAATATTATTTATAGAAAATTAGGGCTGGAGGATAACTCAGTGGTGGAGAACTCGACCAACATACTTGAGACCCTGAGTTTAAACCCCAGTACCACAAAACAAACAAACAAAAAATACTCACCTCCACAGTTCAAAAGCCTTTAACTGTATGTATTCTGTACAATTCAGAGTTCTGTAAGCTCTTTCTTGTCAAAATAGCTTATTTCTAAATATCTGGACAGTGTCGTGCCACTGTAAAATATATGTATATATGAAAAAATGTATAATTAATTTGTCTTTCACCACTTTAAAAATCAAAGAACCATCAATGCTTGTTAACACAGGTTTAAATATTATGTAGAGTAACCTTTTTGTAAATCATGAAAGCAATCCTAGCAACTTAATTTGATAAATATTTATGGAGTGGTGAGTGATTTTTAATGATAAAGATGTGATTCAAGGGGCTGCAGCGGTGGCTAGGTGGTTACAGCGTTTGCCTGGCATGCACAAGTACACGGGTTCAAACCCCAGCAACCCACGTACACAACTGTCAGAGCAACGAAAGCCATGTGAAAAAAAAATTGATAAAAAATTGATTCTCTCTATCTCTCTCTCACTCTCACTGTCCTGCTCTCTTAAAAAAAAAAGATGTGATTCAATTTATCATTATAACATGATACCTATTTTTGTAAAATTTTGAAAATATACCAAATTAACATATTTATAGGTATACCTATAATTGGATTTATATTTCCATATAAATGTACTTTTGACTTAATAATGGGACATAAATAACACTTTCATAGTACACATGCAGTAGATACACAGAGCATTAAGGTTTGTGACTAGCTTTGCCGGGTGTGGTGGCACACATCTGTAATCCTAGTGGCCTAGGAGGCTGAGGCAGGAGAATCACAAGTTCAAAGCCAGCCTCAGAAACTTAGTGAGGCCCTAAGCAACTGTCTCAAGAAAACAAACAAACAGGGCTCTGTCCCCTTCCCCTACTCTGGGGGAAGTCTGCTCTTTTCCCTGTGCTTTACTTTCTATAATAAAATTTGTCTACTACACTTGAAAAAATAAAAATAAAGAAAAGAAAATGAACAAACATAAAAACAGATTGAGGACGTGGCTCAGTAGTTAAGTGCCCCAGGCTCAATCCCTGGTACTGAGAGAGAGAGGGAAAGGGAGAGAGAGAGAGGAGGTATAGAATTCATATATTTTTAATACTCATTATTTATATTAAGTAAACAGGGAAATGCAGTGTCAGAACCTGGCATATTTTTAATTTAGTGTGGTATGCTAGTTGTACCATTCAGTATGGGGGCCTTTTAAATAAAGAACCACAATTAAGTTGTTTTAGTCCTAGTGTTTCCAGAGATCTAGTCTTTACTTTTATTGTCTATTAGGTCAATTCTGTTTACTAGATGATGTTGATAAAAACTATATAAGCCTGAAAGAATTCTCAACCAAATTTAGTCTTATATCTCATCTCAAATGGATTAATTTCAAATTGTAAAATTATTCCACCTGTAATAACTCTAGGGACGAAGAATTTGCCTTAATAAATTACCTTGTTGTTCACTCAAGAAATTACACACACACACATACACACACAATCTGAATCTGACCTCAGGTTATTTACTATCACACTATGCTACCTCCCTAGGTAATCAACAGACAAATAATAAATTAATACGGTACTGTTACTGTTTTTTTTTTAAGAGAGAGAGGGATAGTGAAAGAGAGAGAGAATCAATTTTTATTTAGTTTTTCATGTGGCTTTCATTGCTCTAACACTTTGCTATGTATCTGGTGGTGGGTTTCAAACCTGTGTCCTTGCTCATGCCAGGCAAGTGCCGTAACTGCTGAGCCACCGCACCAGCCCCCATGACATGTTTTTGAATACAGAATCAAAAGACAAAAAAAAAAAAAAAAAGCTTCATTCTTATGCACCAGAAGTACCCACTTAGAAAACATAATTTAAAAAGAGACACTATGTAAAACAGTCACACAATCTTTATGTACAAAGATGTCAATTTTCCCAAAATTAATCCATTAACTTGATAGAAGTCCAAGAAAAATTTCAAGAGAACTGTTTACTGTACTGGACAAGCTGTTCTTACAAAATATGAGGAGGACAATAACTTTGAAAATAAAGTGCCAACAATGGAGGACCTGATCTACCAAACTTAAAAAAATTATTAAAAAGTTAAGTTAAATGGTGTGGTATTGGTGCAGAGAGATGTATAAACCAGGAAAATGGACCAGATATGGCATTAGAATTCCATGCTGAAAGACTGGAGTATTCAACAAAGGGTACTGGAATTTTGGGTTATCCATATTGTAATATAACTAAAGGCAAACATTTGATCTTTGTCCCTGGTTCCTGGCACACATTTCCTAAAACCCTTGGAATCTCTGCAGCAATAGGATTGAGTCAATCATCAATGGCCACTCACAGTGATTAAAAATAAGAACCAAACCATTGTAGGCCAACGCCAAGGACCCAGGCAACAGGCAGAGCTCTTCCTCTGAGGCCTGTCATAGAACTTCCCTAGTCACTAGAAACTAGAGCTTAAGCATCAGTTGCTTTGAGGTATCAGAAGAACAAATTTGGGTTTCACTGGGGAGGCCATGTAGCATCAGGGACATGTGGCTGCAGTCCTCAAGATTCAAGATCTGTTTTTTTCTCTTGGGGATATGGATGGACAGATTACCACATAAATTTAAGGAGCAGCAATGGCAATATTTTGGTGCAAGAGGAAGTTTGAGCTAGCAAGAACTGGCAGGATATTTTCCCGCTATAAGGATTCCTGCTCTACCTGATTGGTATAGAAGTGAAATGTTCATGATCTAATTTGTCTTGTTTATTACTATTATCATATTATAAGTGTGCATTTATGGCTGTACTTTCTAGCAGTGAGTTATTCTTATAAACAAAACAAAAACTACTGGACTCATACACATAGTATTTGTTATATAAATCCTGATTTTCCAAGAAACAAATTTTCCAAGAAAGAAATTAAGTGCATAATCCCCATCAAGATTCCAATGTCATTCTTTGTTAATATAGAAAAATCAATTCTCAAATTCATTTGGAACAATAAGAAACCCAGAATAGTCAAAATATTACTAAGCAAGAAAGATGAAACAGGTGGTATTTCAATACCAGATCTAAAACTATAATATCGGGTGGTAGTATTAAAAACAGCACAGTATTGATATCAAAATAGGAATGAAGACCAATGGAATAGAATAAAAGACTCTGAGACAAAGCCCCAAATATTTAAACATCTGATCTTTGACAAAGGGGGTCAAAATGTAACATGGAGAAGAGACAGCCTATCCAACAAATGGTGCTGGACAAACTGGACAGCCGTTTGCAGAAAATTGAAATTAGATCCTTATCTCTCACCATGCACAAAAATCAATTCTAAATAGGTCAAGGAATTAGGAATTAAGCCAGCTACCATGCATCTGCTAGAAGAAAAATTAGGAACAACACTCCAGCATATAGGAGTTGGTAATGACTTCCAAAACAAGGATCCTAAAGTGAAAGAATTATAGTCTAAAATCAATGAGTGGGATGCCATTAAACTAAAAAGTTTCTGTACAGCCAAGGAAATAGTCAAAACAGTCAAGAGACTACCTACAGAATGGGAGAGAATCATGGCCTGTGATCCCTCTGACAGGGGACTAACATCCAAAATTTATATAGAACTAAAAAAACTCAATAACAAAAACACAAAGAATCCAATCAATAAATGGGCCAGAGAGCTAAACAGAAACTTCTCAACAGAGGAAATTGAGCAAGCCAATGAATATAAGAGAAAGTGTTTTAAATCACTAGCAATCATAGAAATGCAAATCATAGAAATGCAGAACTACCTTAAGATTTTACCTCACTCCAGTCAGACTGGCAAAGATGAAGAATACGAATAATAACAAATGCTGGAGGGGTTGTGGGGAGATAGGAACACTAGCACACTGTTGGTGGAATTGCAGACTGGTCCAGCTGCTCTGGAAAGCAGTGTGGAGACTCTTCAAAAAATTAGGGTTGGATCCATCATACAACCCAGCTATCCCTCTTCCGGGTATTTTCCCAGGGGAGTTAGAATCAGCACATTACAGAGACACAGCAACATCCATGTTCATAGCAGCTCAATTTACAACAGGTAAATTATCAAACCAACCTAGATGCCCCTCACTGGATGAATGGATCCAAAAGCTCACACACACACACACACACACACACACACACACACACAATGGAGTTCTACTCAGCTATTAGAATCAACCATATTGCATCTATTGAAGGTCAATGGATGGCATTGGAAGAAATCATGCTAATCGAAGTTAGCCAAACCCAGAGAGTCAAGGGCCAAATGGTATCCCTCATTTGTGGAGGCTGGACCTAACCCCAGGCTCAGGAGTAAAGTAGACAAACTCATGTTTTAGATCCACAGGGAAAAAATGCAATATTAATATTTATGAGATACAGTTGCAATATACTTCCTAAGATATTTGAACAAGCTATGCTGCATACCTGTACAAAAACGCAAATGTTTAATCCCATTGTCAAATATTTTGAAGAATAACAAGGGGTGATATGAAGGGAGGAGAAGGGGAAATGTTGGAACGGAGATAAAGCAAGGTATATTCCAAGCAGTTATAAATATCACTGTATATACTATAGCCATATATATAAAAAATGTTCCTCATAGGTATAAGAATTATGTCACTGTATTTGGGTTTTTTAGGAACAATATAGGACCCAGAAGAAAGGCAAGGGATCAGAGGACAGGAGGAGGGAGGTACAGGGATGTGAGGAGGGATATTGAGCAAATTGTATTGCTGAATTGTGTGCATCTAGGAATATGTGACAACTAATCCCAACATTATGTAAAACTATAATGCACTAATAAAAATAAATTAAAAAAAGAAATTAAGTGCATAAACTGGTCTTCTTATGCATGATTCTATATAGCACTCTTAGCGGCTATTTATTATTTAAATATTTGTTATAGGCCACAGTTTTTTCGCATGTTTGCTTTCTTTTGTCTTTTGAGATGGGGTCTTGCTATGTTGCCCATGCTTCAAATTCCTGGGCTCAAATGATCCTTCTGCCTCAGCCTACTGAACTGGAACTATAAGCATATGCTGCCACCTTCAGCCCTAGATCAGTTTAAAAAACGTAACTAACCTTAACAGTTCATATATTATTAGAATAAATAAACAAAGTGCTATAGACGTACAAAATAACTTAAAGTTTCAGAGGTTCTTGAATTCGGATTTGTTAATCCTGAATCCTAGAATTGGCTATTTTTTGTGGATTTGGAAGCTCTGGGGCAATTCTAATGAACTGACGACCAGTGGCTCTTTTTTCTCTTTTTTAAGGTGCATGTGCCATTAGTGGCTGATATAGAGTGCCGTCTCACCTTCAACAGTGGCATAGAGCTAGATTTGATTTAGACAAATTAATGTGATATTTCTTGCATTTCATGAATTTGTTCTGGAACAAATTCATGTTTTAAAATTTATTACCATTTAATCTTACAACTCCATACATTATGCATTCCCTTTGACAGAAAGAGAAACTGGAAAACAAAGAAGTTAATCCACATTTAGTGAGGTAGCTCAAAAGTAGGAGCCAGGAATGGAGAACTCCCTCGTACTCTGGATATAAGTGACAGAGAGTATTACCCAACTGGCCTAAACACAAAGCATAATATATTTACCCATGTCACTGAGAAATCTGGATATAGACTAGCTGTAGGCAGCAACACTGACACAGGGCTCAGCAGCATCATCATCAAAATTTAGTATCTTTTTTCTTGTTTTGTTTTTTAAATTTATTTATTTATTTAGGCTTTCTTTCTTCTGTGTTGGCTTCGTTCTCAGGCATTATAGGTGGTAGGATGGCAACCAGCAGGTTTAGGACAATGTCCTTCCAGGTTTAAATGCAGCTGAAAATATTCGTTAGCCAATCACTGAGGCTAGACAAATGGAATGTTCCTTTTTCCATACCTAAGTCACAGAGGAGCCCTTAGTGTATGAGTGTAGTGTAGTAGTATAGATTTAGACCGAAGAATGGGAGTAATTCTCAGTGTTCTCTTTCTCAGGACAATATATAGAAGGTTAAATGAGGTTCATTATTCAGCAGGGAGATTGAATGCTGGCTGTCAAAACAAAAACAAAGCAAAGCCGGTCATGGTGGGAGTCTGAGGCAGGAGGATTGCAAGTTACATTGAGGCCAGCTTCAGCAACTTAGTAAGACCATGTCTCAAGAAGAAGAAAAAAAAAAAAGCCTGGGATATAGCTCATTGGTAAAGTGTCCCTGGGTTCAATCATCAATACCAAAAATAAAACCAAACCAAACCAAATCAGAGGTCTACTGCCTCTTTTACTCACTGTCCTGTTTCTGTATTCTGACCTAGAGCCATAGTATTGCTCCTTCAAACTCTGAATGTGAATGCACAGTCTGTGAAGGTCTTGGAGGCAGGGAAGGATCTTGAAAAGAAATAAAATTTCTTAAAGATCCCAACACCTATGAGACTGGACCATTCAATTACCCAGACTCTCAATTAATAGATCTTCTTATTTCAGAGGTCTTTATTTTCATTCTAACTGAACTGTGGATAACCCTAGACCTTATTACTGGGAACAGCTCTGCCTTCTAAATAACAGTCTGACATCCCACCTTTTCATCTCAACCCTAGTTTTTCCAGTCTGTGTTATTATGTCAATTATTCAACATTGTTAAGATCATCAACCTGTCAATTTTCCCACTTACTCCCTGACCATCAGCAACTTCTTTTCCTCATTTTCTTCCTCCCTGTGGGAGATTTCATGATTTTTTTTTTTAAAGAGAAGGGAACAGTGAGAGAAGAGAGAATCTATTTTATTTAGTTTTCGTTCGGCTTCAGTTGCTCTAACATCTCAGCAACATGGTGCTGGGGTTTGAACCCATGGACTTGGACATGCAAGGCAAGCACCGTAACCACTGAGCCACTGCTCCAACCCCTCATGATTTCTTTTTAAACTGACATTTTAAACACATTAACCTGATTCCTTTGCTTCTTTCCTGCCTGTAAATCCCAACTTGCCTCTTGCAGACCTATTGTCAATGCTACCAAAAACTCTTGGTCACATCTAATGATCAGCTTTGTGACTAAGTGGAAATCATTCATTCATTCCATATAAATTAAGTACCTGCCATGTGTTAGGCATTATACTCAAAACGCAGGAAGTTTCCTGTTTCTGGAGCTTACATCATGGTCTCCTTAGTCAATCCTCTCTTCCATTCTACCCGAGTCTATTTTAAACCTTGTCTACTGTCCTCAAATATTTGCTCTGGTAAGCCAATGGGCTGAACATCCAGTTCACAGCGGAACCAGATGCCATAAGATGGGAATTTTAAATCATCAAACCTTCAATGAGACTTTTATCTCATGCTTTCCTTTCTCCCTTTTATTTTGAAAGAGATATCCCTCTGGGAGACTGCTTGTCCCTCCCTTCATCCCAGCCCTTTTCACACAGTGATAACATTTTTGGCTGCTTCTCTTGCTCCCCTGAGGATGGGGACCTTATGTATCTGCCCTCCAGTTTTGCACATAGTAACTGCCCTCTTGGGAGCAGAAGAATCTTCAGAGGGCATCTGGGAGGAGACTGCCCAGCGCACCTTGAGGGAGGGGCTAATGCAGGGGTGGAGCCAATTCAGAGCCGGCCAATGCCCGGAGAGTGCCAGGGAGGGGCCAATTCCGGGGTGGAGCCAACGCTAGGGCGGGGCCAATGCCTGCGCTGGATCCCACGCATGCTCTCTTCAGTCGTCTTGATGGCGGTTGCTGCCGACCTTACCTGAGGTAACTGAATTCCGACCCCATGACTGCAGAGCAAGAATTGGGTACAACCTGGGGCAGTGGCCTGTGCCTGTAATCACAGTGACTTGGGAAGATGAGGCAGGAGGGTCTCAAGTTCCAGGCCAGCCTCAGCAACTTAGCGGGCCTGTCTCAAAATAAAAAGTAAAAAAAGCCTGGTGATGCAACTCAGTGGTATAAGTGCCCCTGGGTTAAATCCCTAGTACAAATAAGTAAATAAAATAAGAAGAAAAAAAGAATTGGGGATGTAATCTCCCAAATAAGGAGCCATGTGGGCTTCCTGGGTGCTTGAGGGAACTTTCACCCCTTGCTGCCCAGGTAGCTCCCCACAAGGTTCCTCAGAGAGTGCTCAGGGCGCTGTCTGGGGGCGGGCCAGCTCGATGAAACCTTTCTGTTGGAACAGAGATAGGGATAATAAGATAGAGATAATAGTCAGCCTAACCCAGAGAGCCAAGGGTCGAAAGTCTTCACTCATCCGTGGAGGCTGAGCTAGACCCTGGCCAGCGTGAAAGGAGGTCAACTCTCATGTATTAAACTCAGAAATGGTGTAGTGACCTACAACCTAAGGCATTAGTAGAGATGTATTGGGAAGGAGCCGGGAAGGGCTGGGTGGGAAATTAGGGGGCGCTCTAGGGGTAAATCTAATTTTCAGAATATATATATATGTGTGTGTGTGTGTATTCGTTGGAAGCATTTTTGATTGTTCAACAATGGAATTTCATAATATAAAGAAAAAATAGTAATTAAAAAATAGTGATAATATTGACAGCTGTTTATTGAACCTCCACTTTTTATGGCTGCCCGGGCTTCAGTGAATGGTGGAACCCAATGCCCAAATTTCTTCTATTCCATGGTATCTATTAATACTTACCTAACAGTTATGGTGATACAGGTAATGAGCAAGAAAGGCACTTAAGACATTGCCAGAGTTGAGGTTTCAGTTGGTGGCCTTGTGGCTGTTGTCACATGGTTTTTGTAAACAACCTCATTCAGTCCTGAGAGCCTCCAGGGCCCTGGAGGTGTCAGGACTGGTCAAAAAGACCATGAATCCTCAAAAGTGCCTGCTCCCACACACTAAGAATGGTCTGCAGGAACTCACACCAAGATCAGAAATAAGCCTTCCCCATGGGACCAATGTGAGATCATCTGCCATGTGCTGCAGACTCCAGGACTGCATTCTAGACACCTCCAGCAAATAGAACTATAGGGCAGGCTGTGTACTAGGGCAGAAAATAGGAACAAATGTATTTATTGAGGGCCTACCATATGTCAGATGGGATATTAGATGGGAACTATAGTTATGTTTGTCTCCCCTAGAGCTGAAAGGAAATGAAGTTTGTTTTTTTTTAAAGAGAGAGAGAAAGGGTTAGAGTGAGAGAGAAAAGAGAATCAATTTTATTTATTTTTTTCATCTGATTTAGTTTCTCTGACATTTAGGTGTGTATGTGGTGCTGGGGTTCAAACCCAGGTCCTCATGCATGCCAGGCAAGCACCCTAAATCCTGAGCCACTGCTCCAGCCCTGGAAATGAAGATTTTTAAGAAGCTTTAAAATTGAGATATAATTAATATACCATACAATTCACTTTTTTTAAGTATATAGTTTGGCTAGGCATAGTGGCAAACCCCTGTAATCCCAACAACTCAGGAGGCTGAGGCAGGAGGAACGAAAGTTCAAAGCCAGCCTCAGCAAGTTAACAAGGCCCTCAGTTAACAAGGCCCTGAGTAACTTAGTGAGACTCTGTCTCAAAATCAAAAATAAAAAGGGCTGGGGATGTAGTTCAGTGGTTAAGCACTACTGGGTTCATTCCCTGGTACCAAAAAAAAGGTGTATAGTTCAATGGGTTTTGTTTATGTTTTCAGAGTTGTACAGCTATCACTCTGTATATATATTACCATTTTCTAATTTTAGGACTTTTTCATCACCTCCCCCAAAAAACTCCATCTGTATTACCTGTCACTTCCTTTTTCTCCTCCTAACCCCCTACCTGAGACCTAGGAAACTACTGAACTACTTTCTGTCTATACAGTTATGCCTATTCTGGAAATTTCGTATAAATGGAATATTACAATTTGTGTTCTAGCATAGCTTATTTTACTTATGATGAAGCTTTTAAGATTCATCTAATTTGTTGTATATGTCAATACTTCATTCCCTTTTAGTGTCAAATAATATCCCATCCTATATATATATAATTTTAAATATCCATTCATCAGTTGATGGGCATTTGAGCTGTTTCTACTTTTTGGCTATTATTAATGATACTACTATGAACATTTGTGTACATGTCTTTGCATAGATGTGTTTTCATTTCTCTTGGGTATGTACCATACCTAACAGAATTACTGGGTCTTGTGGTATTTCTGTGTTTAACATTTTAAGGAACTGCCAAGCTGTTTTCTAAAGCAGCTATATCGCTTTACATCTTCACTAGCAACGTATGCATATGCTTGTTAGCACTCACTGTCTGTTAGCACTTTTTGATTACAACCAACTGCAGGTGAAATAGCGCCTCATTGTGAGGAAATATGCATTTAACAGTTTCCCCCACTATAATAATATGATATAGAGAATCCAGAATAATTTGAAAAAAAATGACTTTTAATGTGTTGTCTTTCCTTCCAAACTTTGCTATGCTTATTGTTACATTGCTCACATAATCATTGTTTTAAGGTTAGAAAACTCTTCATATTTAATAATAAAGTCTTTTTTTAAATAAGTAGGCTATTTTTTAAAGTGGATGGACCATATTAACCATTATTTATTTCCTTTACATTAGATGGTTTTCAGTATTTTGATATTATGAGACTTGCTTATCTTTTTGTGCCTAATTGTTTTGACTTATAAACTTCCTTATTCCAAAAAAGCATCAAGGTTTTTCTGAATTTCTGATAGTATATTACTCAAGATTGTACCCTTGAGGCCACTGCTCTTTTCTCTTAATAGTCTTCCTATGTGTAACCTATTCAAGTAATTAGTTATCAGTAGTTATCTCTCAAGGTTCAGACTCATAAATTTGGTTGCTTCTTAAACATTCCCAACTTTGATTTCCCACAAGTCTTCAAATATAACATTTTCGGTACATAACTCTTTTTCTTCTGCTGCTGCCAACCTGGTCTTCGTCTTTATTTCCAATATCAATAAGTAGTATCCAAGCATCCAAAGAAGAAACAGGAACCCTTCTTCCACCACAAAGTTAGTTAGTCAATCATAAGTTTTGCTGATTTTGTCTGCTCTTTCTTGAATTTGTTTTTGCTCTTGATTCTTTACTACCACTTTGGCTTTTCAGGCCCTTGACATCATTCTTGAAGATGTGCAATGGACTTCTAACTGATCCATGACCCTTCAGTGTGGTATCTCCTAAATTCTTACCCCTCACAACAGTCAACCTACCTAAAATTAAGTGCTCACAAAGCTCCCCTTCTTAAAAATCCTTCAATGATTTTCTAAATAAAGTCTGTTCTTTTTTCACACATTTTAATTGGTGTATTATAGTTGTGAATAATAATGAGATTTGTTGTTACATATTTATACATGCATACAATATAACAATATAATTGGCCAGTATCCCACCCTAGCCTGTCCTCCTTCCCTTACCTCCTCCCACCCCCTGGTCCCTTTCTTCTACTGGTTTCACTTTGATCATTATTATTTTTAAAAATAGTTCTAGGGTTCTAGGTTTTTATTGATCACATGGGAACTATGTAGTATCTCATAGATGCAAAATATACATTATTTTTTCACACCCTTTTCCCAGCCCTTATCCCTCCCATTCTTCCTCCCCTTTCCCTTTCTCTTTCCTCTACTCTTCTAGATGTCCTTTAGCTAATTTATTAATTCATATTTAGTTTTTTATGTAATCTTGTTCTTCCCTCCCTGTTTCCTTTATTTTATTCTTTCACATATGACAGAAAACATTTGACCTTTGAGTTTGAGTTTAGCTAATTTCATGTAGGGTGATATTCCCCATTTCCATCCATTTACCAGCAAATGGCATAATTTCATTTTTTAATAGCTGAGTATAACCCCATAGTGTGTATGTGTATATCACATTTCTTAATCCATTCGTCTAATAATGGGCATCTGGGTTGATTTCATAATTTAGCTCTTGTGAATTGTGCTGCTATAGACATTTGTGTGGCTATGTCAATGCAGTATGCTGATTTTAGATATATTGGGAAATTACCCAGGAGTGGGATAGCTGGGTCATATCATGGTTCCATCCCTAGTTTTCTGAGGAATACCCATACTGCATTAAAGAGTGATTGTATTGGGACTGGAGCAATGGTTCAGTGGTAGAGCGCTTGCCTGGCATGTGTGAGGACCCAGGTTTGAACTCCAGCACATACACAACTAAGTATTGGATAAAAGATAAACCAGATTAAAAAAAATGATTCTCTCTCTTAAAAAAAGAATGAAAAGAATGGTTGTACTGATCTGCAGTCCCACCGACAATGTACAAGTGTTCCTTTGTCCCTGCAACCTCACCAACATTTATTGTTATTTGTGTTCTTGATCTTTGCCATTCTGACTGGAGTGAGATGAAATCTTAATGTAGTTTTGATTTATATTTCCCTGGCTGCAAGAGATTCTGAATGGTTTTTTTTTTCCATATATTTATTGGCCTTTTGTCTTTCTTCTTTTGAGAAATTTCTGTTTAGTTCTTTTGCCCATTTATTAATTGGGTAATTTATTTATTTATTTTTCTTTTTTTTTTTTTAAGAAAGAGGGATAGTGAAAGAGGGAGAGAATCAATTTTATTTAGTTTTTCATGTTTCTTAAACACTTTGTTGTGTTTGTGGAGCTAGGGTTCGAATCTGCATCCTAGCATATGCCACAAACACCATAATCACTAAGCCACCACTCTAGCCCTGGAGTTGTTTTTTGAGTTCTTTGTATATTCTGGACATTAGTCCCTTATCAGAGGGGTAGCTGGCCAAAATTTTCTTCCATTTTGTAGGCTGTCTCTTTATAGTCTTGATCATTTACTTACCTATGCTGAAGCTTTTTTGGTTTAATGACATCCCAGTTATTGATTCTTGCTTTTATTTCTTGTGCTTTGGGAGTCTTATTAAGGAAATCAGTGCCAGCTCTTACAGGATGGAGTATTGACCCTGCTTTCTTCTAGAAGTTGTAAGGTTTCTGGTCTAATTCCTAAAAGTCTTTGATCCATTTCAATTTGAGTTTTGTGCAGGGTGAAAGATAAGGATCTACTTTCATTTTTCTGTATAGAGCTATCCAGTTTTCCCAGCACCATTTATGAAAAGGCTGTGTTTACTCCAAGATATATTTTGGCACCTTTGTGAAATATGAGATGGCTATAGGTTTGTGTCTGTGTCTCTGTGTCTTCTGTTTTAGTCCATTGGTCTTAGTATCTATTTTGATACCAATACCATGCTGCTTTTGTTACTACAGCTCTGTAGTATAATTTCAAATCAGGTATTATGATGCCTCCTGCCTCATTTTTCTTGTTTAGTATTGCTTTGGTTATTCTGGATCTCTTATTCTTCCAAATGAATCTAAGAATGGAGAATGGTTTTCCTAGTTCTGTGAAGAATGTCACTGGTATCTTGATGGGGCTTGCATTGAATCTATGTAGCACTTTTGGAACTATGGCCATTTTGACAATATTCTACCTATCCAAAACATAGGAAGTCTTTCCATCTTCTCTTCTCAGGTCTTCTTCATTTTCTTTCATCAGTGTTCCATAATTTTCATTGTAGAGTTCCCTTATTTCCTTGGTTAGATTAATTCCCAAGTGTTTTTTATGGTTATTGTGAATAGGTTGGTTTTCCTGATTTATTCCTTGGCTGTATTATTGTTGGTATATAGGAAAGATGTTGATTTGTGGGTGGTGATCTTGTATCCAGCTATTTTGATAAATTCATTTATGAGCTCTAGAAGTCTTCTGGTGAAGTTTTTTTGGGTCTTCTAGGTATAGGAACATATCATCAGCAAACAGATGGTTTAACTCCTTCTTTTCCTATTTGTATCACTTTAATTTCCATTTCTTGCCTGAATGCTCAGGCTAATGTTTCAAGGACTATATTGAATAGAAGTGGTGAGAGTGGACAACCTTGTCTTGTTCCTTAATCAGGAACAAGTAGAAATATGTTTAGTTTTTCTCATTTAATATGTTGGTTTTGGGTTTGTCATGAATGGCTTTTATAATGTTGAGGAAAATTCCTTTGATCCCAAGCTTCTCCAGTATTTTTAACATTAACGGGTGTTGGATTTTATAAAAGGCCTTTTCTGCATCTATTGCTATGATCATGTGATTTTTGTCCTTAATTCTGTTTAAGTGAAGAATCACATTTATTGATTTGCATATGTTCAACCAGCCTTGCATCCTTGGAATGAAACCCACTTGATCATTTTTTATCATTTTCATGTACTTTTTTTAATTTTTATTTTTATTTTTGAACAACATGTACTTTTTAATGCAGTTTGCTAATATTTTATTCAGTATTTTTGCATTTATGTTCATCAGGGATATTGGTCTTTCCTTGATGTATCTTTTTCAGGTTTTGGTATCAGGGTTATACTTGCCTCTTAAAAAGTATTTGGGAGTGTTCCCTTCCTTTCAATTTTGTGGAATAATTTAAGAAAGGGTGGTGTTACCTTCTGTAAAGGTCTGGTAGAACTCAGCTAAGAATCTATTAGGTCCTGGGCTTTTCTTTTTTGGAAGACTTTTAATTTCTGTATTAATTTCATTACTTGATATTGGCCTGTTTAGAATTTCTCCTGATTCAATTTGGGCAGGTCACATATGTCTACAAATTTGTCCATGACCTCCAGATTTCCCAGTGTTTTGGAGTATAAATTTTCAAAATAGGCTCTGATAATCCTCAGGATTTCAGAGGGGTCTGTAGTGATAGCTCCTTTTTTATCTCTGATTTTGTTGGTTTGCTGTTGCTTATTTTTTCTTTTGTTTGGTTTGTCAATTTTATTTATCTTTTCAAATAATCAACTCTTTAATTGATTCTTTGTATTGTTCTTTTATCTCATTTTCATTGATTTCAGCTCTGATCTTGATTACTTCCTGTCTTCTAGTGGTTTTGGGGTTATGTTGTTTTTTTTCTAAGGACTTGAGGTGGAACATAAACTTATTTATTGGAAATCTAATTTTTTTAAAGAGAGAGGGACAGTGAGAGAGAGAGAGAGACAGAGAGAAACAATTTTTACTTAGTTTTTCATGTGGCCTTCGTTGCTCTGAGACTTCGTTCCGTATATGGTGCTGGGGTTTGAACTCGCATACTTGTGCATGCCAGGCAAGCACAGTAACCACCAAGCCACTGCTCCAGCCCTGGGAATCTAATTTTTTAATGTAGGAACTCAGTGCTATAAATTTTACTTGTATAAATGCTTTCATAGTGTCCCCAGAGATTTTGATATGTTGTATCTTTGTTCTCATTCACTTCTAAGAATTTCTTCATTGATCCATTCTTCATTGAAGAGAGTATTATTCAGTCTCCATGTAGTCATGTGGTTCTGTTTTTTTTTCTTGCTGATGATTTCTAGCTTTATTCCGTTATGATTTGATAAATCATAAATAGGATTTTATTGATTTTTTTTGTATCTGCCAAGATTTCCTCTGTGGCCTAGAATATGGCTTATTTTGGAAAAAGATCCATGTACAGCTGGGAAGAAGGTAAATCCAGCTGTTTTGGTGTGGAATATTCTGTAGATGTCTGTTTAATTCATTTGATTTATAGTGTTTAGGTTTGAGATGTTGTTATTTATTTTTTTGATGACCAATCTGTTGGTGATAAGGACATACTTTAAGCAATAAGTTTTATTTTCTATTGACACTTTTTTTTCCTGGTGTGTGGACCATACTTGTTTCTTTTCACTTCTTTCATTTTGTTGTTGTTGTTAAAAACTGGACATTTAAAATAATATACTGTAACAACTCTGGAAATCAAACTCTTTTCTTTCCCCAGGGTTTACTATTTATTTGGTGACTTTTTTGAACTAATTCTGCAAATTCTGTATTCTGTGTGCTGGGGATGTTAAAGCTGAGTAACATAGTGGCTACCTAATAATTGGATATTGATTCCCTTTGATACTTGGAACCAAAGGGTCTCAGATTTTGCCAAGGAACTTCAAGTGAATGTTGGATCATGCCTTCAACACTCAGTCAGACAGTTCACACCTTAGCCTTCATTTTCTTCTTGTGCAGAGCCTCAAGGTTAGCTAGAGGTGAAAACTTTGTGACTTTTCAGGTCTGAGTATGCAAAATTCTGTTCATGCTAACCCTAGGTATGCAGTGGTCTTCTGTATTCCCAGCAGTATATCCCAGGTTTTCAAAGCTCCCTATGGACATCTCACTCCATTTTTTTCCCCTTGAAAACCATTTCAGTTAGCCTATTGTGTGCCCCACCTGCAATCTATACCTCAGGAGCCATGATGTTCAATAGCTGCCTCTGTTTTATGTTCTTCGGTAGCTATGTGCAGGGAGAAGGTTAGGTGAGCTCTAAGTCAGGTCAAATACTCTTCTGAGTGGAATATTCCAGGGACCTCCTAGTCAGGTCCAATAATAACATTTCTCCTGAAAATGGGGCTTTGAATAAGCTTCAGCCTGCTTTTGTTTCCTCCAATGGCTTCCAGGAGGCTGCTTTTCACCATGGTTGCAAGATGTTGATTTTTTTTTTTTAAGAGAGAAGGACAGTGAGACAGACAGACAAACAGAGAGAATCAATTTTTATTTTGTTTTTCACATGGCTTTCATTCCTCTGACACTTAGCTGTGTACATAGGTGCTGGAGTTTGAACCCGTGTAACTTATGCATGCTGGGCAAGCGCTGTAACCGCCAAGCCACTGCTGCAATCCCCAAGAGGTTGATTCTTTTTTTATTTTAAAGAGAGAGGGACAATGAGAGGGAGAGAGAGAAAAAGAGAGAGTCAATTTTATTTCATTTTTCATGTGGCCTTCATTGCTCAGACACTTTGCTTTGTACGTGGTGCTGGGGTTTGAACCTGCATCCCTGCGCATGTGAGGCAAGCCCCAAAACCACTGAGCCACCACTCCAGCCCCAAGATGTTGATTTTTTTTTTAAACAGGGGACAGAGAGAGAGAGAGAGAGAGAGAGAAGTAATCTTTATTTAGCTTTTCATGTGAATTTCATTCCTCAGACACTTCATTGTGTATGTGGTCCTGGGGTTTGAACTTGTGTCCTCGTGCTTGCCAGGCAAGCGCTGTAACTGCTGAGTCACCACTCCAGCTCCCCAAGATGTTGATTTTTAAGGCTACCACCGAGTTGGGGAAAATGTAATGGGCATAAGCCAAAAAAGACTACTACAAAACTCATCTGTTATCACCAAAATTCGGCCTGTGTTCTTGAATAAATGCTCCCAGATTACTGAAAACCTTTGATTAATTTCCAAAATTCTAAAAAAGTTGATTCTAACAATTTTTGTCAATGTTATTGTTTATATATATCTATATATATATATATAGATATAGATAGATATATATAAAGGGAGGCATACTTTAAAAACATACTTTAAAAAAAGAGAGAGGGTCAGAGAGAGAGAGAAAGAAAATTTTTATTTAGTTTTTCATGTGGCTTTCATTGCTCTGAGACTTCGTTGTGTACCTGGTGCTGGGGTTTGAACTCGTGTACTTGCACCTGCTGGGCAAGCGACATAACTGCCGAGCCACTGCTCCATCCCCTCTGAACATACTTTTAAATACATTGCCAAGACAGTAATGGAAGTACTAAATAAACACACACACACACGCACACACACACACACATACATGCCATCGAGCTGAAAACTGAAGTGGTAAGTGAACAAAGAAGCCAGGGGTGCCCTTAAAGCATACCAAAACTCCCAAACTGAAAGCTCAGTTGCTTAACATTGTGGCTGCCTGAAAAGGTAGATAAGAAGTTGATGGGCACAATATACTAATTAAAATCTTTAAAAAATATCGGGAAGGAGTATCAGTAGAGGACTTTGAAATGCTCTGACATTTTCTTGGGAATCTAGAGCTTTGCTAGTTAACTGACTCATGGATTTAAACCCAACAAAGTGGGAATATGAGCCCTTCACATAAATCCAGGGACCTAAACTGGCTGTACAGTTGTTGAAAAGATAAGTTCACAAAGATCTGAATACTGGCAAAGTAAACCAAACAAATCAGTCTGTCTCTGCAGGTGGTGGATTTTAAAACATTAATCATTTTAATAGTCTTTCATAATGTTTTGTAACCAGCTTTACTATCATGCTAAGACTTGACTTTGCTTGGTACCAATATTCCAAGAAACTTCAATCCACTAATTTAAAGTGAAGTGGCTACTGGTTGGTAATGACTCCTAGCACCCAGCAGAAACCAAAGCAGATCCTCTCAATTCATGTTAAAGTTTGTCAAATGTGAGATATTAATAATAAGATCTAATAAACATCTGAGGACTCAGTCTGCCATGAACAGAAGTCAACAGAAATTACAAACAGAACAAAAAGACAAGGAAGTTATAAAGAACTTAAAGTTACAAGAAATTTTAGAGCAAAATCCCTGAGACCTGATTAGACCCAAGCCCTGCCATCCCACTTACAGAACCCTGCTGCACACCGGGAAGTGCACGGATCTGGTCTGTGCAGACAAAACTCCAGCTGACAGTAGTTCCCATCCCTCAGACTAGTGAGAAGGGAAGCTGAGAATTTTTTAACTCAGATTGGCAGCCTGGTAAGGAGCACAAACAGACAAAGGGTTTAACATCCTCAGCCCTTGCTCTCAGGCTCAGTATATAACTCAAGAAGAAGTGGAAAGACAGTTGGGCTAGATAGTGACCATCTACTCTCATTGTCTATTTTGACCAGCTCAGGGAAACAATTCCTCAATTTTTCTTTAAGCATTTTTTTCTTTTCTTTTGCTTGTGTGTTTTTTGTGTGTGCTGATTGGTTCATGGATATATACATGTTTGCTTCTCTTTTTTCATTTTTAGCATTTTGAAAAATGTAGCCATTTTTCCTTGTCTTGCCTTGTGAGGGGTAGAATTTTGATGAGTGTATTTTGGTTTGGTTTTGTATTGTTTTTTTCATTTGTCTGTTTCTCTCAATCTTCCTCTTTCTGTGTTGTAACAGCCAAACTCCATTTCTGCCTCTTTTACTCTTCCTTTACTTTGTTACTATTTTTCTCCTCCTTTCTTATAACCATCACATTGTACATCTCTTTTGCATGCTTTCTAGCCACTCTTTGAAACTGTAAACTCTTATCCTAAATTTTCACATTTTCTTTTCTCTTAATTAACTATAATCTTACCAGCTTTAAGCACAAATTAGTTTATATAACTCTTGCCCCTATCATTAATGCTGTTGCTAGCATTATTGCTGTGTATGCCATAGTTGACACTGTTACTTGTTTTAAAGTCATATATAGTTGGCCGTTACTTACTGTTTTCACCAAAGGCATCTGCTGAACCTAGCATTTCAATGTTTTTGTGACAATTAACATTGTAGCTGTCGTAATAGGAACCAAGTACTCATTTCAGTACTGTTCACTATTTGCATTGGTTGTTGCTATTGTTTACTTTCCCCTATTCTGTGAGGTGCTAGTAATATACAGGACACTAAAAGTTCACGGATAAGAGATTCTGCTGCTGAATTTAACTTTCTCTGACAGTACTCCAACTCAAAGAAGGGAGGAGTCAGAAAACCCAAGCCATCAACAAGGACAAACAGAAAGGGAACTCAGATCTCATACCTTGGCATCTACCCATGCATCAACTACAAAGAAAAATCTCAGAATAAATAAGTTAATTACACACAAAAGGATGCACACAAAATAAGAGGAAGAGGAATCCACTTCAACTGATGTCCAAGAAGAAAACCTTTGAAAATATGAGAAAACAGGCAAACAAATCTCCCCACCAAATTCACAATCCCCCAATAAAGGATTCCACTGAGTAAGGTGGATGAAAGCCCAGGGAAATATTGTAATTTGATTAAGAAAATGTTCAAAGAATTAAAAGAAATTTTAAGGAAGGAGTTAACAGAGTAATTATAGGAGGCGAAAGACCACTTTAACAAAGAAATAGAAATGGTAAAAGAAACCAAGCAGAACTCCTAGAAATGAAAGACAAGCTCAATCAAATTACAAACTCACTTGAAAGCATCACTAACAGATTAGACAGTGTAGAAAATAGAACCTCATCCCTTAAGGACAGAACTTCAGGCACTGAAGACAGACAATATGATCTCAAGTACATATAAGGCAATAAAGGGAAAAAATTATAGATTATGACCAGAATTTTTCCGGAACTCCAGGACAACTTTAAAAGACCAAATATTGGAATAATTGGGATAGAAGAGAACATGGAAATATAAACTAAATGCACAAAAACAGTTTCAATTATATAGCTTCAGAAAACTCCTATATCAGAAATGAGATAGAAATTCATGTCCAAGAGGCTTACAGAACCCCATGTAAACCCAACCAAATGAGAAGTTTATAGAGACATATCAAAATCAAATTATTTTACATAAAAAGCAAGAATAGTAAAAGCCACAAGAGAGAAACATCAGTTCACATTTAGAGGCAAACCAAAAAGGATCACAGCTGATTTCTCAGCCCTCAAAGAAAACAACTGTCAGCCAAAGTTACCACATCAGCAAAACTTAGCTTCAAATGCGAGGGGAAAATAAAAACATCCCACAATAAAAATAAATTAAAAACCTTCATGAGCACCAAGCCAACACTGAAAGAACACCTAAAGGCAAACTTCACACAGAGGAATGCAGGAATAATTCCCAAAGCCCATAGAGTAATTTCAGGAATAGAATTCACTAAATGAGAATCAACACAGACTAAAATATAGCAAAAAAAAAAAAATTCACACAGACACACAATGGCAGTAAACCATGTTAAACTATACACGGACCTCCAACACAATACCACTGGGGGATTTCAATATGCCCTTATCACAAATACGCTGGTCATACAAAAAACAATAACTATATGTCCAACTGCTGATCAACTGTTCTAGCCCCAACCTTTGGTTTTCTAAGTGTGCCCTATTTTACTTAGCATGATAGTCTCCATTTCCATCCTTTTACTGACAAATGCCATTATTTCATTCTTCTTTATGACCAAGTAAAACTCCATTGTGCATATATACCATATTTTCTTGATTCATTAATCTATTGATGGACATCTGAGCTGATAATTTGGCTATTGTGCTGCTATAAACATTGAAATGTTGTATGGCTGTAATAAGCTGATTTTAGTTATATTGGATAAATACTGAGGAGTGGACTAGCTGGGTCATATGGTGGTTCCATCTCTAGTTTTTGAGAAATCTCTGCATTGCTTTCCAGAGTTGTACAAATTTGCAGTCCCACCAACAATGTATCACTGTACTTTTCCCCCTACCTCCTTGCCAACATTTACTATTATTTGTGTTCTTGATATTTTCCATTCTGACTGGAGTGAGATGAAATCTTAGTGTAGTTTCGATTTGTATTTCCTTTATTGCTAGAGATGTTGAAT
>PVKS010006793.1:56988-76571 GCA_004027875.1 Aplodontia rufa | reverse complement strand
CTTCCTGCCTTGGGGTCACACTTCCTTTCCTTCAGTAAGCCTAGCATTTTCTGGGACCCAACCCTTGCCAAGTTATGACACCAAGCCACCTCCTTTTATCTATATTTATCCTTTTATTTATTAGTCCTATGCCAAGGACTAATCAAAGTGTGTGTGTGTGTGTGTGTGTGTGTGTGTATGTAAGAAAGAGAGAGAGAGAGAGAGAATCAACTTTATTTAGTTTTTCATGTGGCTTTCATTGCTCAGATACTTCATTGTGTACGTGGTCCTGGGGTTTGAACCTGCATCCTCACACATGCCAGGCAAGTGCCCTAACAGCTAGCCACCACTCCAGCCCCTTAATCAATGTTTTGTGATAGATTATTTACTAATTAATGCATCACTTAATAAGGGATAAACAATCTGTTTTCAAAAAAAGTTCTAGTAAAAGAGAAATTGGCAACTATATTGATATTGTTAGCAAAATATATATATATATTACATATTTCCAGTTTCTAAAAATTGATGCACATTTGTTCAAAAAACATTTCCTCACTGCAAAAAGGAAAAGAAAAGAAACAGAAAAAGTATCAGCAACCGGGTGCAGTGGCACACACCTGTAATTCCAGCAATGGGAAGTTGAGACAGAACGATCTCAAGTTTGAGGCCAACCTCAGCAACTTAGTGAGACCCTGTCTCAAAACAAAAATAAAAAGGGCAAGGGATGTGACTCAGGGGTTAAGCACCCCTGGGTTGAATCTCTGGTACCAAATACTACTACTACTACTACTACTACTACTAATAATAATAATAATAATAGTAGTAGTAATAGTAATAGTAATAATAGTAAATTTTTTAAAAAGGAGAAAAGTACTAGAAAACATTTCCTAAATACATACTCCATCCTAGAAAATCATCTACACATATTTAGAATATAGAAACACATAGTGGAAAATAAATTACTTTTCATTAAAAAGTTCAATTTAAAAATGGATTATTGTTGATATTATAAATTAATAACATTTTTAAATTTCTCAATTTTATATTCTATTACAAGAAATATCAATGGATATAACCCACATATATAAAAGCTCTTGTGATATCATGGTATGCATTTGGGGGGTTTTGTCCACAATTCCTGGCCAATCCCTTCCCAAGACAGTGAGTCATAAAAACTCTGATTTACTCCTGCCTTTCTGATTGGAATTAGGCATAAAATATCCTCTGACCTACCTTGTAGATCACAGTAGACCATAAGACCCCCACTTCAGAAGGGAGCCACCCCACCCACACCTGGGAAGAGCGTTGCTCAGGGAGGCCAAGAAGAATCTAAACAGACAAGCCTTGCTGGGACTCAGTCTATTAGTGTCAGCTCAGACCTTTTTTAGTCTGCAGAAAACTCCAGAAGGACAGGGTTCAGAGAGCTTTCAGATAGCCAAACAAGCAGAGGTGGCTGGAGGGTGGTGCACCAAAGAGGGCCTAGAAGTTCCATCTCTCTTCCCTTGTGCCTCATCTTAGGCATTTCTTCATCCATATCCTTCATAATGCCCTTACAATAAAACAGTACACGTTTCCCTGTGCTCTGTGAGCCACTTGCACAAATTAATGGAACCCAAGGAGGGAGGTTTTGGAACCCTGATGTATAGTAGATTGGTCAGAAGCATAGGCGAAACCACCTGAGGCTTATGATTGGCATCTAAAGGGAGGGGGCAGTCTTGGGGACTGAGACCTCAACCTGTGAGTCCGGATGCTATCTCAAGGTGGATAGTGTCAAAACTGAACTGAATTAAAGGACATCCAGCTGGTGTCCACAGGAGAACTGACAAATTCACACATATCTGGTGTCAAAAGTGTATTGTGAAAGTATAGAGAAACTGAGTGAGTTCGTTTTCCACTGATATACTCGGGGCACTGCAATGATATTATATTCATGGATATAAAGGGATCCTCATATCAACATGTTTGAGAATCACTGTCATTAGTTCAGGAAGAAACTAAAAATAGGAAAGAGGTTTAGGAAGATGGTTTTGTGAATATGAACACCTGATTTAGTATGATGAGTATAAAGGGAATGGATTAAATCTGAGATAGTATAGATTACTTAAGGATATTAGCAGCTGTGAAAGTCCATTTTATACTGCTATAACAGAATACCATGGACTGTGTAATTTATAAATGAGATTTGTTGTGGAAGACATCACCAGGTAAGAGAGCAAGAAAGAGCTGGTTCTGCTTCTGTAACGAACTCTATGGTGATAATAAACCCATTCCCATGATGACAACATTAATCCATTCATATGAGCAGAGTTCTCATGACCTTACCACCTCTTAAAGGTCCCACCTCAACACTGTTACAATGGGAATTAAGTTTTCAAAACATGAACTTTGAGGGACACTTTCAACTCATAGCAGCTAACCTAAAGAGCTAAAAACCTCTCCTATAACATTTTCAAAATAAAACCATACTAAAATATAGAATAAATGTTTAAGAAACCCAACAAATTCCTGGGGTTTATCTTCAATGATCTCTTTGAAATATCCAATAACAAAATTTTCCACCAACCCCATGAATTTTTAGATATCTTTGCTTTGGTGTTACCAAGAATATGTGCTTATTTTATATATTAGGCAATAGGTTCCTTGCCACTCTAAGTGAGGTCCATTGACCAGTCAGCAGCAACAGCATCCCACCAGAATATGCTAGAAGTGCAGAAAGTCAGGCCTCACCCCCAGACTTACTAAATTAGAACACACATTGAACAAGATATTCCCCAAGTGATTTTCACATGCAGTAAACTTTGAAAAGCACTGAATTGATATTGGTACTAAGGAAATAGATATTGATAAATGGTAGATCTATAAAAAAAAAAGAAAAAATTCAAAGGACTAATAAAATGGATGGTGATGATAAAATTAAGAAATGACCCTTCTTCGATATTTACTTCAATTTTCTGGCATTTAAATCTGGTATTTTATTTGTGATTGTGTTAGTCAGCTTTTTGTTACCAGAGTGAAATACCTGAGAGGGGCTTATAAAGTAGAGGCTTATTTAGCTCATAGTTTTGGAGGCTAAAAGTCCAAATGGCATGGCACAGATTCTGGTAAGGCCCAGTGACAATGGTGAGCCATGCAGAGGAAAGAGTATCATATCTCAAACCAGGAAGTGTGTTGCTGCTTTTTATAACCACCTCTCTGGAGAACCACCAAGGGGGTCACACGGCAATGACCTTAATTTTTTTGGAGGGTATGTCCTCAATGAACCAGGGACTTCCTGCTTCACCTTAGCTCTTAAAGGTTCCAACATCTCCTGATACTGCTATGCTGGGCCTTTAAGGCATGGTCATTTTAGGAACATTCAAACTGTATCCAAATGATAACACATAAGAAAGTAAAACAAAAATATATTCTCCAACTACACAGAATGCACAGCATAATGGAAATGGATAGTGGATAGATTTTGGATCTATGTGATAAATATTTAGACTCCATGCTTATGCTATTTACTATGTTAAAATTCATTAGAGAGCTTGTGCTTCTTGCTATATAGAATAACCTGATTCAAATTAATCTGCTCTCTTAAGAACCACAAAACTGGACAAAATATGGAACTCTTTTCAGATATTGGACATCAGCATAGAACTGTGTTCCTCAGAAAAGAGAATGAAATGAAGAAAATCCTATCCTCATCAGAGCTTTTGATCTGAAGATACATTAAGACCACAGGAAAGAGAGGGGGTTTCAAACATATCACAGTGGTCCTACCAAGATGAGATACCAGAGGCTGGTGTTTCAAGAATCTGAAGCAACTGGGAATTGCAAGGTAGAGTTCTGGAAGGCAGGGAGGTAGAGAAAAAAGAATTGTAGAATCCTTCAGGGGATCTCTTAGAGTCTGCTCTACAATATTATATGCATGCATGGTATGATTCTACATGAGGTTGCACAAAGAGGAAATGCACAAACTATGAGCTAGATGATAACCACACTTCACGTATATCAGAATTGAGAAGAATGGACAAGATAAGGATGCCCACATTCGCCAATACTACCCAACAGAGTGCTGGAAATCCCAGCCAGAGCAGGTAGGAAAGGAAAAGAAATAAAAGGTAACCAATCACAAAGGAAAAGTGAAATTTGTTTGTTGCCATATGACTGATATTATATGTAAGAAACCCTAAAGGTTCTACCAATGTTAGAAATAATAAGTTCAGCAAAGTTGCAGGATTTAAAATTAAATTCACAAAATCCAATTGGTTTATACACACTAACAACAAAGTATCTGAAAAAAACTAATAAATCCCATATCCCATTTATAATAGCATCAAAAAGAAATAAAAAAAAAGAAAAATAAGTCATAGAGACCTAATGTTCAGCATGGTGACTATAGTTAATAAAGATGTATTTTTTCATGTTTTACAAATGTAAAGAGAGTAGTTTTTAAGAGGGACTGAGAAAGAATCAATTTTATTTATTTTTTCATATGGCTTTATTTCTCCAACATTTAATTGTGTATGGTGCTGAGGTTCCAACTAGTCTTCACATAGGCCTAGCATGCAGACATGTGCTTTAATCGCTGAGCTGCTCCAGCCCCAAGGGAGTAGATCTTAAATACTCTCCTCATTAAAAAGAAAGAAAGAAAGAAAGAAAGAAAGAAAAAGTAGGGAAAGTAGGAAGAAACCAAATAAGCAAACTAAGATGATGGATATGAATTTTTGTAGCAACTGTTTCACAATGTATCATATATTACACATCTGGAATATATATAATTTTATCAATTACATACCAATAAAGCTGGGGAAAATCTTGTGATGACTGACAATCATACAAATTTGTTAAAAATCAAGTTGTATTCTTAAATTGGGGGATTTTATATAAAACATATATTGATAAAGTTGTATAAAATTATACACTTGAAGAAAAAGAAGTTGTATAAGAATATTTATACAGTTTTTTGTTAGGACTAAGACATAGAAATGTAACATATTTACTTTTTTTTTAAAGAGAGGGACCATGAGAGAGAAAGAATCAATTTCATTTGGTTTTTCATGTAGTTTTCATTGCTCTGACACTTTGTTGTGTACCTGGTTCGAATCCACATCCTCACCCATGCCAGGCAAGTGCGGTAACCACTAAACCACACCTCCAGCCCCTGTAACACATTTTCTAAATAACAGTTGTGGTAAGGGTGAAGCTGTATTGAGTTAAAGAAATTATTCAATATGGTAACTTGAATCCACAAGAACAAGAAATGAACAGAACTCAAAATAAGTAAGGTTAATTTAACAAAATCTATAAATATATAATTGCTCTCCTTTGTTATTTCATTGTCTTTAAAAGACATAAAGTAATAATTAAAATAAATGCCTTGTTGGGCTTGGAACATTTACACCACAAAAAGCAGGAACACAATAAAACTATATTGGAGTAAGGTTTTTATATCTCACTGGAATTTATAAATCTGCAGCTGATTCTAATAAGTAAAAGTATATAAGTCCCAGAGCAACCATTAAGGTAATAACTGGAAAAAAACATGGAAAAAATCACTATAGAAATTACAGTACATTAGAAAATATTCACTGGATGCAAAAGAAAGTCTAGGAGGGACAGAGGAACAACAACAAAGACAAAAAGACATACAGAAAACAAAAACAGGGTGGCAGACACAAATCCAAGTATAGAAATAACACTATTAAGTGTGACTGGATCAATCAAGTCAAATGGCAGACATTGTCAGACTACATTTAAAAAGTAAATAAGTTAATACCCAACAAGACAATGTCTGAAGGAGACACATTTTAAAATCAATGGTACAAATCATAAAAAGAAAGTTAGAGTGGCTGTACTAGTTTCAGATAAAATAAACTTTAAAATAAAAAAAGTTATAGAAAAAATATTATAGAGAAACATGGGATCATTTTATAATAAAAGGATCAACCCACGAGGGAGATTTAACATTTATAAGCATATACATACCTAAAAGTAGAGAATCAAAATACTGTATTTATGGCAAAAACTAAATAAGAGGACAAATAGAAACCTAACAACATTAGTTGAGGTCTTTAAGACCAAACTTTCATTTAGACATTCAATAGATTCAACACATACCATAACTGAAAAATGTCTCCTCATTTAGTCTATCTCTGGCAGCAATTGTTCAAGCCAAAAATTTTTAACTTGGAGTTAGGCATGGTGGCCCACATCAGTATTCCCAGTGACTTGGGAGGCTGAGGCAAGAGAACTGCAAGTTTGAGTTCAGCTTCAATAACTTAACTAGGCCCTAAAAAAAAAAAAAAAAAAAAAGAGGCTGGGGATGAAGCTCAGTGGTTAAAAAAAGAAAAGTAAGAAAAAAAAATTAAGTTGCTTTCTCTAGCATCCCATATACAATAACCTCTACTATCAAAATATATAAGCATCCGAACAGTTTCCCCCATACCTACTCTATCCAGTAAATTAAAGAAATTCAAATCCTACACACTTCCCTTTCCAGCTTTCCTACTACTCCCTTAATCAACCTACTGTCATCACACTGACTCTGCTGCCCTCAGCAAGTTAAGAAGCCAAACTTAAAACATAAACCTGTTTTTTAAAAAATCAGTAATATATATGCATAAAAGTGAGAAAGGAAGCCTGGCAGGTGGCACAGCCTGTAATCCCAGCAAGTCAGGAGGCTGAGACAGGAGGATTGCAAATACCAGGCCAGTCTCTGCAATTTAGTCAGACCCTCAACAACTTAGAATGATCCTGTCATCCTGTCTCAAAAAAAAAAAAAAAAACCAACAAAAAAACAAACAAACAAACAAAAAAACAGGGGGAAGGGAGGAGGAGGAGGAGGTACTGGAGAAGTTCAAGTGCCCCAGGGTCAATCCTGGAACGTGAGGGAGGTAGGAGAGGGGATGGAGACTAGCTCTAAACATGAACAATAATATACAATGTTGCAAAACTGAAACAATCTAGAAACTTAGTAACAAGGAAAATACATTGGTAAATGTAAAAATGTTTACTGAAACTAGAATTACATAAAAATTAACACGTTACACATAAAAGCAAACTATCACATTTTATAAATATGAACATTTAGTATTTCACATGGAAAAAGCCAAAACAAGCCAACATTTTAAAGTTAGTTTAATGTGGGTAATGGAGGATGGGTTTTGTTTTCTTTTTCACGGTTTCAGTTATGATGATTTTCACAAAAGCACCAAAACTGCTTCAAAACAAAAAGCTAAATTATATTTTCATGGAATAAAAGGGAAAAAGTGTTATGCTTTGTAATAAAGGAAAAATAGTCCAGTATGTTTACACAAACAGCTCCTAATTCCAGGACTAAGTCTGAACTACACGGAGCTTTAAGAATTATCTAAACGGGATCTGCATTCTTTTAATTGACATCCGGGGAGACTATACATGGACCAATAGATTTCTTCAAAGGATTTTGTTACTCGTTATTTTTGTTTGTAGTCTACGTTACAACCAGGCTCTGAGGGCTTATTGGCTTTGATGACGGCAGCGTAACTCAGGTCCAAATCTGATTTAATTCCCTTCTACTCGAGGTACACAATTCAAAAATAATTTCAAATTATTTGTCATGTGCATATTGCTTGGAATAAAAAAGAAGCAAGCAAAGATGGGAGGGAAAAAAAATATCAAGGTGTTCACAAATGCATACTTGTCCCCAACATTTTATCTCTAGGTCAGCAAACTTTTTGTATTGTTTGCCGCCAGCGGGGCGCCCAGTGCTGTGGTTTCCATGGTCTCTGTTTGCAAACAGGGCTGATCTCGGCTTCAATGAACACCGAGTCCGCGAGGTCCGATTCACCCCGCAAGAGTTCTCGGCCCCGGCTCTTACACCCACCTAATTCCTCGGTGCCGCCCAGTGCCCCGCAGCCCTTAGAGGCAGAGGATCACGGCCTGGGGTTCTGGGTGTGGGAGGAGACGCACTGGCTAGGGGGCGGGGCGCGCCGGCACCAACAGGAAGCAGCGGACCGTCCTCTGCCAGAGCTGGCCCGCACGGGAGCCACCTGGAGCTCCGCCGCGCACCGGATTCCGTCCCCGCCTTCCCGGGGACGCATGCACGCAGGCACCCCTTAGACCGCCAAAGACTTCCGGGGGTCAGTTTCCTCTGCTGAGCTGTCCACTAGTCCCGGGTCCGCTCCAACGGCGCGCATTCAGGGAAGCGCTCAGGTACCAAGGTCCCCGAGTCCCAGGAGGAAGACCCGCAAGAATGAAAGGCTGGGCATAAGTTTGTGGCCTGTAAACCTTTGATGAATGAATGAATAAAGCTTATGTTTGCTTTACTTTTAACTCTAACTTAAAAAAATTCCAAAACTAAAACAGCAACATCGTTTTGGGTGAGTCTCTGAAATCTCCGTATTTCACGCTCCAAAGTAATAGAATCACCCAAGCGATGTTGGTGAGGATACTGAAAGTTTCTGCCAGCATATTTTTAAAAGTATTTTTTTCTTTGTTCTTTGGGGGAAAAAAAAGCTAGGTTTGCACAAGTCTGGATATAGCTTCAGTCACAATCTGGCATCAAACATACAATTTGAATGCCTGTTCTTCTCCCCTTACTCATCGTGCCTGCCCCACCATCATCTTACTCTCCACATAAAAACTGGTTCGAAGTCGGTAGATCAAAAGGGGACCTGAGAGATGGTTTATGTTACGGACGACAAAATTAAAACTGGCCTATGAGCCCTCCACTAATCAGCAACAAGGAAGAGACAGATAAAATTAGAATTTTCACCCAACCTCTGGGCACCATAGCGAACCAGCTCTCGGAACTGCACACAGGACACCAACATCCCACTCCCTTTGTTCCCCACTCCAGCAGGCTCCGAGAACTCGTTGCCGAGTTCCAACGCTAAGCAGCGACCCAGCCCGGCAACTCACAGGCCTTCAATCTCCGTAGGCACCGCCCCCCGGCCTCGGAAGTTACGTCACGACGCTCTACGTGTCGTCCCCGGATACGGGGTTTTACATCCGGATTCTTAGCGCCGAGTTAGTGTACCGCGGTTCCCTGCGCGCGTTGCACATGCGCGACGGCTTCCCCCGCGCTGCCTTCTTCCACCTCCGCTAGCTTCCACCGTCCGGGAACCGCCGCTCCTGTCGCCGAGGAGTCAGGAAGTTCAAGATGGCCGCCGCGGAGACTCAGTTGCTGCGGGAGCAGCCGGAGTAAGTAGTCTCTGTCAGTGGACTGGAGGCCGGAACCCGGGGAGCCGCGGAGTAGGAAGCGCTGGAGACCTGCACGGACCGGCGGGAAAGTTTAGGCCTAACGGCGACAGCCAAACTTTGCCTGTCCCCGCGTGATACGTTGTGGGGCGGGAGGCGCGGAGAGCGGGCGGGCGGCCTTCGAGCTTCGCGCTCCCCGAGGCCGCGGCTGTTGGGGCGAAGGCGGCCGCGGCCTGCCGCGCGTCGTTGCCCCGGCTGGCGAAGGCGCGAGCGGCCTCTACAGGTCCGGCGCGCGTGGCGGCGGCCGCGGCACTGAGGTCGCGCCTTCTTCTCGTTCCTCGGGGTCAGAGCCGAGCGCTGTGGTCTCGGCACTCGGCGGCATCAGTGTTGGGGACCGGAGGGGCAGTGGAGTCCGACGGGGCTAACCCTAAGTCCCGTCTTCCGCATACACTTTCCCGGGTCGCCCTACTATCGGTGTCAGTTTTAGGACCTAAAGGCATCAAGAAAGGGGTGCTAGGGGCACACTCTTAGACCGACCCAGAACTGATTTTATGCCACATCTGCCTACTCCGTACTTTTATTGTACCAGCCTCCCCGGTTTTGTTTGTTTTTACCCCTGTCTCCTGGCAGCTTATTTGCCAACTTGCACACTTAAAGTAAGAGAGACCTTGGTTTTGAGGCCTGACTTGCTCTCTCTTTTTTTTTTTAATTTCTTTTGCTTGAGTTTATAGCCCTTTAGGAGGATGAATGAAAGAAGAGTGGGAATTGCTAACTGCTTCCCCAGCAAACTATACGTCTATAATTAAGCTAATATAAGAATCCATGTGACCAAGTAAGCACATACCTGCATAAGCAAATGCTAACCGCTGCTTAACTAAAAACAGCACTTTGTTTTTCATGTCTATGTTAAGAAAACTTAAACAAGAAACTTAAGAGTGGATTTTAAAACAATATTCCTGTAGCAACCCTCTTCTGCACCTGTATTGTTTGATTTTGTTTCTAACCATCTTAGGAAAGAGGAGGAAACTGCCAGCAACTTGTGAAGGGAGAAATTTTTACCACCTGACATTTCATTGCTGTGCATTAAGTTCTGGGCTGCTCAGTCATTTCATTTGCTCAGCTAGACGGAGAATTACACCATTTTATTAAGGGCGTTTGAAAATTGCAATTTTTTCCCCACAATTTGACTTAGCAGAGGGCAAACAGATTCTAAAGTTTTAACTAGACTTAGCTTCTTGTTTTTCACCGAGTTCACTGTGATACAGTGTTTATGCCAATACAACACAAATCTTAGGGGATACAATTGAATTTTCTAGTAATGGATGTTCCGTACTAATATATTTGTTTGATTTTAGGGACAGTTCAGATTTCATTTTGAGGAGTGAGTCAGCTATATTTCATTTGCATATTTGAATGATGCTTGACTTTAACAATAAATTCATTTGTTTAGGCTCTTGCACTAGAAATAACACTGAGATAATCTTTAATTTCCCCTCCCTTCTACACAGAATAGTTTCTGTATGTGGAATATTTAGTCTATATGTATTCTTTCATTAATTTGAAAATAGTTAAAGTTATTTGATATGAAAGCAGTAACTATATTTGCTGATCATGGTGAATACCCAGATATAGTGTCTAAACAATCTTTGGAGAACACTGAGTAGTTTATAGTTACATGCAATCTATTCAAAATGGAAAATTAGAAGGAATAAGCAGTAAAAATAAAAGAGTTTTAAACTCCCCAAAGGCTTTTTAGTAGTGGCTCTTACGTTGTTAGACTCTTTGATTCAACCTTTTGAAGTTTATTTGCATTAAGCAAAGACAAGGTGCTCTTCGAGTTTGTTTAATTCATGTAACAAACTTACATGAGGGTATGAGGGTAGATGCTGATATTTTGCAGATGATGAAACAGGAGCACAGAGTAACATGCCCTAGGTCACACCTAGTGACAGACTCATTTAAACCCTGGCAGTCTGTTTCTGAAGCACTGTTTCTAGTTATTTTTTTTTCTTTAAAGAGAGAAGGACAGTGAGAGAGAATCAATTTTTATTGAGTTTTTCACATGGCTTTCGTTGCTCTGACACTTAGTTGTGTACGTGCGTGCTGGGGTTTGAACCTGCGTACTTGCGCATGCTGGGCAAGCGCCATAACCACCAAGCCACTGCTCCAGCCCCCTGTTCCTAGTTATTGTACTGTTTGGCTTTCCATTATACATTGTGATTCCTTTTTAAATTACCTTTAAAGTTTCCTATGATTTTTACTTCTTGTCAGTGACCCAGAAAGATCCATGAGCTAGAGGGCAGGTGGTGCTATGGATTGAGCACAGAGCACGGGGTCTTGGCCTGTGTTAAAAATGCCCTCTTCCACCGACCTACACCCCAAGTCAAGGATCCTTTTTTTTTTTTTTTTTTGCTATGATATTTTAATTCATTGAAACTTAGATTCCTTAACTTGATTTCCAAGTGTTGTTTGTTTTAAGGCTGGTCTTTGGGATTACATCTACATTAATTGTGTTAGAAGTATATCAGTTTGTCAGAGAAACAGACTTAATAACTTCTCTTGTAAAGAAACAGTGGTGTACACTTTGCTCACCATTAAAAACATTTTTAAGAAAACCTGTCTTGCTTAAAAACGTCCCATTCACCCACAGAATTAATCAATTCTATATTTCCAAAGCATAAACTGAGTGCTTTCCAAATAAATTCATTAACACTATTCTTTCTTTTTTATTATTATTTTAAAGAGAGAGAAAGACAGTTTTATTTTTTTTCATCTGCCCTTTCTTAGACAGTAGTTCTGTACATGGTGCTGGGGTTTGAACCCATGTCCTCAAGCATGCCAGCCAGGCACCATAACCACTGAGCCACTGCTCCAGCTCCAACACTATTCTCTTACATGCGAAAGAGGAAGTAAAAATAACACTAGTGATTGGTAGTTGGTCACTTTATATTATTTTGAAATTGTTCCATGACTACTTTTATTGTGCCAGTTTTCCCAAGACCTGGGTTGTTTAAAAGGGAAAGCTTAACAAATACTGTTAAAACACCCTAATATTTTCTGCACTTACAAGTCATCTTTGCTCCCAAATAATTGTAATTCAAAGCATGCTACCTAGAACTTAATAGGTTCTCAATAAGTATTTTATGACAAGCCTGTTGTAGACAGGTTGGCATCCACCTGCTAACTGTTTAATGTTAAAATGTAAATACAAAGTACAAATTTATGCTTATGGCATTTATATAGCCAGTATTGTCAGTGTAAACTATCTAAGGCCAGTTTTCTTAATAAGGAATCTTTTCCCAAGGTTTTAGAAAAGAAAGCTGTTGATAGTCTAGCTTAGCTGCCTTACCACAAGCTCATTGTATAAAATAGGCTGTGCCACTGATTTGCTGTATTCAGACTAGTTTTATTTATTCTTTTTTTTTTCTTTTTCATTTTAATTTTTGCGGTACTGGGGAAGGAAGCCTGGGCATCATGCATTCTAGGCAAGCACGCACCCAACCACAGAGTGCAGTTCTTGTTTTCTATGAAATTAGCTATAAGACATCAACTGAGGAAGGTATCAGTTTGGGTGACAGTTTGCCATATGCATACCCTAGTACAAGAGAATGCTAAGATTTTAACATAGGTGGCCCTTCAACCTCCTAAGTCTCATCTGTTACATGGGGAGACATTTTTATTTCTTGAAATAGTAACACTCATTAGGTTACATTAGAAACTGGGATCACTTGCTTTCTGTGGAGCATCATGATGTAGATTCTGATTCCCAGAAGCACTAGGAACTAGATTTTTTCCCTACTGTTTGTGGGCAAATTTTAAGAATTTTAAATTGAAATCAACCAAGACTTTTGTAAATTATCTGTAGAAGGCATTAGAAAATATGAAAGGTTAAAAAGCAAATTTTTCTTTGGAGAAGGGATGACTAAATCATTTCAGGTATTGTGCATTAAATAGGTGTACACCTATTATGTGTGTGCACTCTGAGCTGCTACAGATAACAGTTGAGCAAGAGCAAAATCTTAACTCAAGGACTGAGTCTGTAACAGTAAAAACTAGCTTTAGTTTAGTGAGTACAGCTTTCACATGTTCTAGAGTACCTCCTGTAGGCTTAATAATTTTCTATGTCCTAGGGGTAGAGCAATGAACTAAATTAAAATTTCTGCTCTCACAGTACTTATAAGAAAAGGGCAATCATTAAGAATTAGAGTGCTATGGTTACTCTGGAGAAAATTTTAAGCACAGAAAGGGAGTATGTGTGGGATGGTGCTTGCAATCAAAATGAGGTTGGGCAAACTTGACTGAGAAAGTAATGTTTCAGCAGATACCTGGGTAGGCAAAAGGAATAGAACAGGTGATGCTGATATCTGGGGAAAGCATTGCTGGAAGGATACTCAGCAAATGCAAGTAACAAGCTGAGGTGAGAAGATACCTGTTGTTCAAGGAAAGCAGTTTAACAGGGTAAGTGCATGAGGAGAGTAGTAGGGATAAGTAAGGCCTTATAAAGGATGTTAGCTTTACCTGTGAGGTAGGAAGCAATAAGAAGTTTTATAAAGAGTAGCAACATAATTTGACATTCTAAAAACCATTTTCAATCAAATGGTGGAGCTTCTGACTGACATAGAATATACCGGCTTTCTTACTTGGTTGTTGTGTGTATCACCTTAGACAAAGTCCATAAACCTCCTCAAACCTCACTCACGTCTGTCATATGGAGAGGCATTTCTTGAGCAGTTATTGTGACAGTCTTTTATGGTGTGAATGCATCTAATTGTGATTGGTCTGTATTATTATTTTCCCAGTTTTTACAGTTGAGGAAAACGAGTCATAGAAGAGCAGCTTGCCTAAGGTTATGATAGCTGTGTGTGTCATTTTATTTTTTTATTTTTTTCATTTTATTTTTCAGGGCTGAGGACCGAACTCAGGGCCTTGCACCTGCTAGGCAGGTGCTCTGCGGTTGAGCTAAATCCCCAACCCCTGTGTGTGTCATTTTAGATACAGCATTTCAACTATGTAGTTTGACTCCAGAATCCATGCTCTTTGATAGCATTCCTTATAATAAAATTCAAAGTAACCACCCTGTCTGCTCCATGGTGGTTTTGTAAATAAATATATGTATCCAGTATCTATTCAATATCAGCTTGCTTTTGTAGCACTTTGGAGTTCATGCTAGGCAAGGTTGTAAGCACTTAACATATATTAATCCATGTAAACCTCACAACACCCTTTCAGATAGATACTGTTATTTTCTCCATCTTATAAATGAGATACTTAAGGATTGAGAGATCTGAAGCTTGCCAAAGCCTCACAACTGTGAGTTGTAGAACCAAGATTTTAACCCAGGCAGTTTGGCTCTGGAGGCTGCTTAATCTTCTCAACTGTCCTTTATTTTGAGGGCATTTGGAGAATCTTTACATAGTTTGATTTCAAGCTTACTGACTAGAATTTTGTGCTTTTGGCACTTAGATTACGTATGCCTAATAACCAGTCTCAATCTCTAAAAAGATTCTCTTTAACTTGAATTAGTCTAATATTTCTCAGTCTTTCCCTCCCCAGTAAATCAAGGTTCAGGAAAAAGACATATCCCATTTTCTGGATTGTAAGATGAGAAATTTCTGGGAAAGGGAAGTGATTAGCTGTGTAGCCTATATCAGGAACGAAGTTGAAATGTGTCTCTGGATCTTCTACTTAACATATGTAATTTTTTTTCTTCTGTAATAAAGCATTGTTGGTATTTTGTTGTTGTTTATACCAAGATATTGCACTTTTTTTCTTCAAGACTTTGAGAAAAACTGATCCAGAGAACACTATTTTTTTTCTGTATCATGTGATACTCCTTTAGAGAGAAGTTGGCCCAAACTAAAACCTGGTTCTCATCAGAGGACACAAAATCTCTGCCTATCTTTTCAGTATTGTTTCCTTCCCCATACTCCAAGGTACCAGAAATGAAGATTGACAAAGATCAAAGTTCTTTGTGTTTGATACCTTGTGATGACTGTGTGTTCTTCACTCCACTCCCCCATTGTCACCTAATAACTTCTCAGTCATATCTCTATTTTCCCCACCTCAAGTTTAAGATTGAGACTTGACGGGAGGACCAGACTCTATTCCCAACTCCTGCTGTAGTCTTCAGAAATGTCAGTGCCATAATGGACAACCCAACCAGCAGCCTTATCTTGCAGTTTCTGGGCCTCTAGACAGCCTTTAATGTTATCTCAGCCACTCACTCCCAGAAGCATGTATCTTGTTATCTCCTGGAATTGATCACCTTGGGGATCTTGACTTCTATCAGATGACTTTGTTCTGCAAGTCCAATGCCCTAGTCATATTGATCTCTTTATAGTTGTGTGTAATTATATCTTTTGAAATCTGCTTTCTCTCTCTGAAATTCTTTTAATTCTTAGCTTTTCTTTAGAACAGTGATACTTTGCCTTTATTTTTTTAATCCACATTCCTTCCCAACTGACAGTTCAAAGTCCGCTCTTAACAAATCACTTGGGTTTGTTTTCCTGTGATCTATAGAACACTTCCCTGACCATTCTCAAAATGAGTTTAAGTGATCCTCCATTGTTCTCCATAATGCCCTTTTTGTGCTTCATCATTGCAGTTCTCCAGTGGCTTATGGTTGTGTCATGTAACTTTCTTTTCCACTGAACTGTAATTTCCTTGAGGAAGGCAGATGATGGTTTTGTATATATTTGTTTTCCTGGATTAATGCAATGCATACCTGTAATTCTAGCTACGTAGCAGTCAGAAGAATTGACAGTTTAAGGCAAGCCTGGGTAACTTAGACCCTGTCTCAAATTTTAAAAAGAAAAAAAATTAAAATGAGATAGGGATGCAGCTCAGTGGTCAACTGCCACTCAGTTCATTCCCCACTACCACCGCCCCCCACACCCAAAAAATTTCAGATTGATGAATAAGCTCACTAGTTCTTACCTCATAATGAGGTTTTCTGTATATGGTACTACTAATAAACTTACTAAAAGTATAGTTGTGTGTGTTAGACACCATGCCATCACTGTGAGAAAATGGCTGACAAAAACAAAGGAGAAACAATTTATTTGGGATCATTGGTTCAGAGGTTTCAGTCCATGATCACGGGCCCCTCTCTGTTGTGAGGCACAACATCATAGTGAGGAAGGTGAGGGCTGAGCAAAGCTGCTCACCTCATGGCAGCTGGGAGAGAAGGAGAGTGGCTAGGACCAAAATAAGCCCTTCAAAGGTATTGCCCCAGTGACCTGATTCCTCCAACTCAGCCCCACCTCCCATGGACACCAGCTACTGGGAACCAAGCCTTGTTGAACATGTGAGCCTTTGGAGGACATTGTAGATTCAAACTATAACAGTATGTCATTTGAAGCACTAACAAAATAATCCATATCTTCCTACAAAAATAGTATAATGGCCTGAGTGCAGTTTAAAGTTTTGTTTTGGGTCTCATTTTAGGATGTGGTGGTTTTTTATTAAAGGGAAAGTCAGTTTGCTAAATATAGTGTTTGATAAGGTTGGTATATAAATTATGTTTTATAAAAAGAATGTTTTCAATTTAAGGTGGCTTGTGAGGACATAATTCCATCATAAGTCAAGGAACATTTCTAATACTGTTGAACCTGCACTATCTGAATTCCCACGCTTGCAAGCTTAATAAATTTAGAATCAAACTCTTTTTTCTTCTTTTTTTTTTTTTAAGAGAGAGGGAGAGAGAAAGAATCAGTTTTATTTTAGTTTTCATGTGGCCTTCGTTCTTCTAACACTTCGTTGTGTACATGGTGCTGGGGTGCGAACCCGCGTCCTTGCTCATGCCAGGCAAGTGCCATAACTGAGCCACTGCTCCAGCCCTAGAATCATAAACTCTTTAGCTCAGTACAACTCAAACATTTAAGCATAGAAACCTCCTTTAGCTTTGTTGTGTTTTTGCTTAGCATCTGTTAATATGAACATAGTTTAAGAAAACAATTTCTCATTCAGAAATCATGAAGGTCAAATACTTTACTGAACAGATATTGATTTGAACCATGTAAAATGGCTCAAACTAAACTGTAGTTGATTTATAAAATGTTTTTCCATGTTTTTCAACTTAACTGTCACATGATTGCTTAGTGGCAACTACAGGTCAAGAGTCCTCAATGCTGGTTAGTTATCTTTGACGTTTTCACCCTTGGGGATATGTTTATGTTGCCAACATTATCAGGTCAGCTACAAGTGCACATTGATTGCTTATTTTGGGAATGGCTCAATACTGGTTCTAGAGATTTTTTTCAGGACATGTGAGGGTTGAAATATGCTCCAAACAAATGACCTGCTATTGTAGAGACATGAACTTCAAGTGGAGAAGGAGATTTGTCTCTCAGTGTCTTTCAGTGTTAACATTTCATGAGTAAAGAAAATGAGTCCTTTTAAGTATGTGTGAGAAATGCTAGCTTGAAAATTGAGTTGCTGACCAGAGTGGTGCCACATGCCTGTAGTCCCAGCGCCTTGGGAGGAGTAGGCAGGAGGATCAAGTGTTCAAAGCAAGCCTCAGAAACTTAGGTCCTAAGCAACTTAGTGAGACCCTGCCTCAAAAATTTAAAAGTGCTGGGGATGTGGCTCAGTGGTAAAGCACCTCTGGGGTTCAATCCCTGGTGCCAAAAAAAGAAAAATCAAGTTATGGGATGACTTAACTAAATCAGTATTAATGATTTTACTATGCTTAATTGGAATTCTCTTTTTCAATTAACTATTTTTTAACGTAATTCATTATGTGTTTATTCTAATGCTTTTACTTTGTGAGTACAGCCATTAAAAAATAAAGAAATAAATCAAATGTGTTTTCTACATTTATAGGATGGAAGATGCTGATAATTCTGAAAAGAGTATAAATGAAGAAAATGGAGAAGTATCAGAAGACCAATCTCAAAATAAGCACAGTCGTCACAAAAAAAAGAAACATAAACACAGAAGTAAACATAAGAAACATAAACATTCCTCAGAAGAAGATAAGGATAAAAAACATAAACATAAGCATAAACATAAGAAACACAAAAGAAAAGAAGTGATTGATGCTTCTGACAAGGAAGGTCTGTCTCCAGCAAAAAGAACTAAACTTGATGATTTAGCTTTGCTTGAAGACTTGGAAAAGCAGAGAGCCTTGATTAAAGCTGAACTTGACAATGAGCTAATGGAGGGAAAGGTCCAATCGGGGATGGGGCTCATTCTACAAGGATATGAGTCTGGCTCTGAAGAAGAAGGGGAGATTCATGAAAAGGCAAGAAATGGAAATAGATCTAGTACTAGATCTTCCAGTGCAAAGGGTAAACTTGAACTTGTGGACAATAAAAATAGTGCAAAAAAAAGAAGTAAAAGCAGATCCAAAGAACGGACTAGACATAGGTCGGATAAAAAGAAAAGCAAGGGCGCTGTTGAAGTAGTTAAAGAGAAAATAACCAGGAGCAAATCAAAGGAGAGGAAGAAGTCCAAAAGTCCATCCAAGAGAAGTAAGTCTCAGGATCAAGCAAGAAAATCAAAGTCCCCTACCCTTAGAAGGCGATCACAAGAGAAAATTGGGAAGGCCAGGTCTCCTAATGATGAGAAGGTTAAAATTGAAGATAAAAGTAAGACAAAAGATAGGAAAAAGTCCCCTATTATAAATGAAAGTCGAAGTCGTGATCGAGGTAAAAAATCTAGGTCCCCAGTTGACTTAAGAGGTAAATCCAAAGACAGACGGTCCCGATCCAAAGACAGAAAATCAAAAAGGTCTGAAACTGATAAAGAAAAGAAGCCAATTAAATCTCCCTCTAAAGATGCTTCCTCTGGGAAAGAGAATAGGTCACCCAGTAGAAGGCCTGGTCGTAGTCCTAAAAGAAGAAGTTTGTCTCCAAAACAACGTGAAAAATCAAGAAGAAGTAGATCTCCACTTCTAAATGATAGAAGATCTAAGCAGAGCAAATCACCTTCTCGAACTCTGTCTCCGGGTAGAAGAGCCAAGAGCCGATCCTTGGAAAGAAAACGAAGAGAACCAGAAAGGAGACGACTTTCTTCTCCAAGGTAACTTGTTCACTGAATGTTAATGCTTTTTACCAATGGACTGTATTTAAAAGGGAAAGATGGATAACTTGAAGACAATTAAAAGTGAGATAATAAGTTTCATAATTTTAAATGTGATCTGGTCCAATAATTAGGATAACATTTATACTTTTTAAAAATTTTTTTTATTAGATGAATATGGAGTTATAATTGAGGGGGAAACATTGTCAAACAATCAAGAACAAATGTATATATACTTAGTTATCCAAGGCTAATGTCATGTCATGGATGCCCAGCTTGGGTTCCCCATGTTGCTGTTTCCCCCAGAAGACCCCCTGAGTTAAATGGATATCTCGTGGAGGTCAGAGATCTCCTGAGATGATTCCCCCATATTCCCACCCTCCAGTCTCCTAGATATTCTTCCTGAGCCCTCCCCC